>JADLIF010001820.1:0-13911 GCA_016648015.1 Steinernema khuongi | reverse complement strand
GGTCAGAAGTTGGCAGTGTCAAGGACGAGCGACGTGGCCGTGTGGGACCGTGCTTGGTCCGACTTCGGCATAGAGAAACAGTCTGAAACAAATCATCACAGTGCATTAAGAAATTTCCATCGGTTTTTATTGTCCAACTAAATGTCCTCAAAATACACATTAAAACTTGAGCCTTCTTTCTTCAAGGGTTTAATTTGTGTACTTCTCCGGCGGCTGGCTCTTGAGCCTTCTTGAATCGGGAAGGGTCCCATCCAACGACGACTGCTCCTCCTACGAGCGCCAGAACCGTGAAGGCCTGGGCAGCGACACGGCCTCGCATGTAGAGCTGGGCCCGGTACTGATTTCGGTTCAGAGTAGCACGGAGCATGCCTAAACGGAGATGGATAAGACTCTATAAGTATCCGGGCTCAATCGGGAGTTTAACTTACCAATCAAGCATCCAACAGTGGCAACCATTCCAACAGGGACAAGAGGGTTCGTCAACGCCTTCTTCATAACGCTGACCGTATCGATCTGAGTATCGCCGTCTTTGTCGATGTCCAGTGGGATCATAGGCACGGCAGGCTCCATCTTTGGGTACTTCTTCCATTGGAGATGCCTCTTCTGCCGTTCGTCGAGGGCTGGTACATTCTCACTCATGGTCCGATCTAGAAGTTGAAGATTCACAACCTACCGTAACCTACTAAAAAGCAGTAATGGAATCAGCCATAGCCAAGAAGCACGCTTTTCAAAAGCCGAATCTCCTTTATTTGCTCACACACAATAAGTTAAAGATAAAAACGTAAATGGCTCTATATACACCCAATTATATCACAGAAGGCAAGTTGTGAAAGAAACGAATGGCTCCTCATCTACGCATGTGGAAGAATGCTAAAACGGCGATCAGCATAGCGATCATTGGCCCGACAAATAATTCCCAATCGGGACCTATCAGTTGTTCGGCAACAACAAAGAGCTTTATCTGCAATGGATACTCTTTGAAACCCGTAAAAGCGCTCAAACCAACCGATCGTAAATACTCCACAGCAAATCTCGTCGCCAGTTTGCAGAGGGCGAGGTTTGAGGGCACAATGGCATCTGTGTGCGTCTGGGCAGCCCTGTCGTAGAATCGCTTGGCCAAATGGAGATCCCGCTCCATGCCGAGGCCGCTTTCGTGCATATATCCAAGGTTGAAGAGCGCTTGGGCGAGATTGTGGTGCTCTCCGGCGATCTTGTACTGATTCACCGCTTCTTCCATGTTCACTTCAGTTCCGAGGCCATAGTAATAGTAATCTCCGAGCTTCAACCGGGCATATGCGTACTCCTGGTTCGCGGACCGTCGCCAATAGTTGATGGCGCGTTGGAAGGCTTCGTTTCGTTCGAACATTGTTATCATAGGGGATTGTTCTAAAAGAAGCCTGTACCCAAAGGGCTAAAATTACTCAACACACCTTTATCCAAAATGTAAGCAACGTTGGTCTGTGCGACTTCATATCCCAATTCCGCCATAAACATATACTTGAAAAGAGCCTGGTCGACTTCTCTATCTTTGTACAGCTGATAAGCTTCCATCAGCTTATCGCTCCATCGGCCGCGCTCAGCAACGTTCTTGTAGTACTCCAATGCAATCGGGCAGCTTCGGGCAACTCCAGTTCCTTTAGCGTGCATTTGAGCAAGATTGTAGTAGGCAAGAACGTGTCCTGATTGAGCAGCTTTCTGGAAGCACTGGATGGCAGCCTTAGGATCGCGCTTAACGCCTAGCCCGTCTAAAGCAAGTGGTTTCATATTAGCAAAAATACTGTTCCACATACTGAAGAACATGAAGCCCAAATGAAGCTGTCCGTCGACCCAGCCCTGTTCGGCGGCGTTGTGGAAGAGTTCATAAGCCTTCGAGTAGCTCTTCTCCACACCACGGCCGTATAGGTACATCACACCGAGCCCACTTTGTCCGATAGGATTGCCCTAGAGAAGTACCGTATAAGGAGGTGTAATAAGGATAAAAAAGAAACCTTGTCGGCGGCCTTCTTGAAGTACTGATACGCAGTCATGTTGTCTTGCGGTGTAGCCTCAGTTCCTTCCAAGAACATACGGCCCAAATAAGCATAGGCCTGGGTATGACCTTGCTCAGCGGCAGTCGTGAAGTAATGATTTGCGAGTAAAGGATCGCGGGGAAGACCTCGACTGCCAGTCAAGTACATCTGGCCTAGCGTGGTCTGCACCTGGACATCCCCTTTCTCAGCCAAATACTTATAGTAGTTCAGCAAGTTGGAGTCAATGACCAGGCTGGTGATTGAGGACACAGCGTTGGCAGTGGCCTCCTAAAGACAAAATCAAGATGAAACCTTAGCAGTTGAGTAACTTACCGCTTCATCCGGAAGTCGGACCCTCGATGTTGCGACGCCACCGGTAAGTCGTACCTTGTCGGCTACTTTCGACGCCACTTTCTGGTACCATTCCAGAGCCTTCTCACAGTCAGCTGGTACATTCACACCGTACATGTGTCGGTATCCGAGCGCCATCATAGCCAGAGGATTTCCACCAAGCGCAGCAAAGTTGTAGTAGACGAGGCCTTTAGCGGGATTAGCCTTTCCAACTCCCATTCCAGTGCTATGAAGATATCCGAGAGCAAGTTGGGCATCTGGGGAGCCCTGCGCAGCAAGTTCTTCGAATATGGCACGCGCCTCGTCTATGCTCCAGCGGTTGTAGTCTCCGAATAGGTACGAAAACGCTAAAAAGATTTTATTTATAAGCATGCACGAGTAGAAGAGGAGAGAGTTTGAGGATTTCAGGCGCCGAAGAGCAGAGATTTGCGCCATAAGCAAAAATACTAACCTATTAGCTTCCTCGCCTCAGTGTGGCCTTGCTCCGCAGCCATCGCCAGCAGTTTGTATGCGTCCCTCTTGCTATGACTGGAGGATTCAGCGATCTTCTTCAAACTCTCGGCGAATCTCATTTGCACATCCTCGTTTACATCCTGGGCGGGCTTCTCGTTGGAGTACTCGTGTCCAAAGTTCGACAGGGACGCCTTCTTCGGCGGTGGCACCGCGTTCGGATTGTTCACAACATCATCGTAGCTGAGCCCAGAGGTTGCGAAGCTCCTACCCTTCGTGTCTGCGTTCGTTTCGCCCTCGTTGTTCAACAGCACAACGCGGTCCTCCTTGTTATCCGACTCGTCGTCATCGTTCGAGGAGCCCAGTGTGCGAGGACACAGAAGCACGGCGACGAGCGCAACAGCGATGTAGATTCGTCGCCCGTTTGGGCTCGTCATGCCTGAAATGGGGACTATAGAGGAGAGAGTTAAATGAGAAATAGCGCGTTCCTACACACGAATAAGATGACGGTACAGCGAGTGCTAGTCTACTAATACCAGATAGAAGTCTCAAGATTCCACCTGTGTCTCTTTTCGGGAAGTATGTGATGAGACTGGTTGGAACACCTGTACAAATGATCCCGGAGTCGTGACAACGTCAGTCGTGATCTCGTTGCAGGACCCCTCGTAAACATCAGATGTTCCATTACAAGATAGATCTTGGAAAGGAGCCCAAGAAAAGATCCAGCAGGATCATGCTTCGACGACACCTCAAATGTAGTAATTAGATTTAGGACTCCAACGTTAGGAGTACGGTACGTGCGACACACAATCACATATCTTTCATAGTAGGAACCCGGAGCCAGGAACCCGCTGACATTTTCACTAAAAGGTGCAACACATGTACAGAGGACTTTATCCAGGGTCATAAATAATTATCACTCGTGAAAACAGAATCGAGGGCCACTTAAGCATTAATCACGCGAGCCAGTTTCTGGATACGGTTCAGAAGAATGTCCCCGTCCCTGCAAATATCCAGTCAATTCAAGTACACAACAATAGTCAACTTACTTGATAACTGTTTTGTACAACTGATTCTTGCTGTCCCGGTGGTTCATTTCAATCACACCACGGACGGCGTCAATTCTGCAATGCAGAGATCCTGCTGCAATCAGTCCGTGCAACTCGCGGTCGATGTACTCCTGAGTAACTCCAAAATCTTTGGCCATCATGTCGAGGCGGACAGTCTTGTAGGGTGTGAGGAACTGCTGGTACGCCTTCAGGCGCATGGCTCGGGAGTAGTAGTTGTAGTGAGGGGCCAGGTAACGGTCGAACTTAAGGCGGTCCATTTCAAGTTGGGCGAGTTGTACGAAGAACTGGTCGTATTGACAATTGTAGAACGCCTCCAGGTACTGCTTAACAGGGATCAATTGACCGTTCTCACCACCGCCAGTGAGCTGCTCCTGGATCTCGTTGCATCGAATAGCTTTGGTTCGGAGATCGGGGCGCTCGAGGGCTAAATCAAAATAACTAAATTCAAGACACAAACTCTTTTTGCTTACCCAGAACAGAGGTGACGACAGTGTAGAAGATCAGATCTTCATACGACATCAGCTCGTAAGATCCGAAGGTGGGGACGGCTTCCAGGAAGAGTTGCGCGGCTCCCTTCATATCACGGATCGACATCTTGTACAATCCCTCGTAGGACCGCAGACGATTCTTACGCTCCCAGTCTCCGCCCTGCTCCATGAGGTCTTTCGCCTTCGAGATGTTAGCGTTGATCAGCTGGTGGTCGAGGAAGAACAGACCCAAGCGGATCTGGCTGAAGACGAGATCGATACGATAGCCGAGTCCAACGGTCTTCTCGTAGGTCTTGCGGAAGGCTTCAACGGCAGCATCCTTGTCCCCGATCTGGCAGAGGTACTCCGACTTCCGGAGGTGCGCTTGTCGGACCTCACTTTCGCCCAGGTTTTCTTCTGCGTCCACAATTTCCGCGTTGACTTCGTCAAGGCGCTTCTTATTCTTCTCGGTTAGCTGTTGCAGGAGCTTCTGATCAACCGGCGTTCCGGTTTCGGCACACACTTGAGAGTAGAACGGGCCCATCTCGAACTCCTCGATGAACTGGAACGAAAGTAATGAATGTCACAAGCCCATGCCACTCACCTTCATAAGCAGGATCCATTTCTGTTTTTTTACTGCCGGGTCCATATCGGGTGCAGTGACGGCGAAGCGCAGCTGCGCAATCTCAAGGATGCTCTCGGTCATTGTCTGGAACTTAGGACAGATTAATACTTTGAACACGTAGTTAAACGCGCGGTCACAAAATTCAAATATCGAAATGGCATGTGATTGCTGTGTGACAGTGGGAGAACGTCACTTCCAGAACCTCATGAAATGGAACAGCCGAGGAGCGCTCCACAAATAAGATAAGCAAGTTTGTGGTGGTGCACGTGCAAATAATGCCTGCTTAAATGTTGTTTACGTCTAAAATGCAATGTCTAAATTGGACCAGACGTCAGACATCTACATCAGACAGACGCAAACGTCCGACAAGAAATGCGATGCAGTGCAAAAAATGCAAAACGCTGGATACTACCCAAGGACGGACCCGTGGAAAGCCTACAACGACCTCTCCCACGTGCTTATTAATACACGGTTTTGGCACTATACTGGAAACAAACAAATAAGAATCGTTGAGAAGTCTTCTACTTAACGTCTTGACAGATTCAAAGCTGACCCGAACGAGGGAAATGATGACAATTCGAACATATGCGCTAGGAAACATCTACCATTCGGTCCGAAGTGCACTATGTGGCTTTTTCACTAGCGCGAAATTTGAAATCCCTTTTGTCCGTTTTGCGAACAACAAGAGGTCCGCCGTAGCTTTTCGAAGACGGCAGGGAAGATATCTGAAAAAGATGGACACAGCTCTGCAGCCTTATCGCCTCTCAAATGGTCCTAGTTGATAATCTTACATTTAAACATACTTTACAATTAGCGACCCACACTGTTAGCTCCATAAGCTTGATTATGGTACAAATGATGTAGAAGTCAACCCGATATAATTTCAGTGGATTGCCTGTTCGTGGGATCTTCTTGAAATGACAACGGCCTCAACGTCGGCAGTCGACGTGGAGGCCCCTTCTTCCTCCCGTAATGGTCAGAAGCGTCGCTGGGAAGATCAATCGCATCGAGGAGGCTATGAATCCTTCGTGAGTTTCTGTGCTGTACACAGTTGCAATGGTGTTGACTCTTAGGCCCAATACATGCACGAGAAGAACCGGAAATTAAACGATCAAATCAATGTTGGACCCTCGATATCGGGACTCTTTAAGGGAATTTCCATATACGTCAATGGACTCACAGGTAAGTATTTAACAACCTTGCTTGTTTTCGCTGCTTCGAAGTGATAAGCACGGAGTCATACAGTACACACTTGATGAAGAGCTTTTAAGATCCACCAGCTTTGGAACTGCGGCGTTTAATTGTTGAACATGGGGGCGAGTACCACACTTACTATTTCTACCAAAAGACAACTTACACGGTAGCGTCAAACCTCGCCGCGTCAAAGGCTTCCAAGCTTCGAAAGAACGAAAAGGTCATCCGGCCAGCGTGGGTCACGGACAGGTATTCAGAGGGTCTCGCTCAGGGCAACCTATCCCTTCGTTTATTTCAGTGTGCGTGCAGGGAAATTAAAGCCAGAGGAAGATTACCTCCTCTTGGGCAACGAGAATGAGCCTGACACTTCCTCGAACGCCCTTGTGGAAGGCGCTAAAAATCCAAATTTCCTCAACGAATTTTACTCCCGATCCCGACTTCATTTGATCTCAACTATGGCACAGGAGATGAAGCAGTGGGTACAAAAGCTCAGGGCTGACGGCGAACCAGTGGAATACTTGTCGAGGAGACGTCTTGACCATCTGATCGATCCAAATTTGTAATGGATCTTCTCAAGGACCGTCTTCATAGAGTGCTTTTTCCAGCCATGGACTGAAGAACTCCTACTATGGACATTTTGACTTCGACTGCTTCTTCGTCTCTGTTGCACTCCGTAAACGTCCTGACTTGATTGGGAAGCCTGTGGCCATCACGCATGCTAGGGTAAGGAACACTCAACTCGTTGTCAAAGGGTTTAGCACTGAAGGGGTGAAGAGGGTTCATTTCGATGTTTCAGAGTAAAATCTTAAAATTTTTGTTCCTTCCAATCTATAAGCTAAATTTGGTTTCTCTACTTCCAGGCTAATAGTTCCGGTCCAGGATACTCCGAATTAGCTTCATGCAACTACGAAGCCCGTAAATATGAAGTCAAGAATGGAATGCTAATGCGAGATGCGTTGGCGAAGTGCCCGGGACTCGTCTGTCTCCCTTACGAATTCGATGAATACCGCGCAACATCAATGGCCATTTACCAGATCGTCTCCGGTTACACGCACGAGTTACGGGCCATCAGCTGCGACGAGATGTATGTGGACTTATCGGCTATTGCTCGCGACAAGCACATCTCCGACATTATGGGGATTGTGAAGCAGATGCGGCAGGACATCACGGAGGCTACTGGCTGCCCCGTTTCCGTCGGTGTAGGTCCAAATCTACTGCTGACGCGATTAGCGACGAAGAAAGCGAAGCCGAACGGCCAGTTCATGGTGGAGGCGAATCCAGGAGTCATCGAAGATTTCATGTTCGATGTAAAAGTAGGAGATCTCCCTGGAGTTGGCTACTCAGTGCTCTCGAAATTGAGTACATTGGGTTGTGAAACAGATACGTGTGCCGCTTTGAGAGATATTAAGTTAGAAAGGCTGCAGAGAGTTGTTGGCGAGAAGTTGGGAAAGCAGGTAAGATTTGGCTACCGTAATCCATGGCATTGTTCATTGCAGCTTTATGATCAATGCCGCGGAATAGACTACACTCAACTAATTGACAACAAACTCAGGCAATCCGTATCATGTGACATCAACTACGGAATCCGTTTGACAACTTCCGGGGAGTTCGCTGGTTTTATCGAAACAGTTGCCGAAGAGTTGAAATCGAAATTGGCCGCCGCCGAGATGGACGCTCAGTCGATTACCTTAAAACTCTTGGTGAATCGACGACTCATCTTAATGAAATATACAACCCCTGCCAGTTTAGATCCGTGCGCCGGACGCCCCTGTGAATCCAGCAAAATATATGGGCTGTGGCCGCTGTGATACCTTCACAAAGTCCACGAATCTGGCTAATCCGTTTTGCGATCCGACTATCATTCACCGTGAAGTCATGAAGCTTTTCGAAGCAATGAATCCACCGATTGAAGACATTCGCGGTATTGGCGTTCAGCTAACGAAACTTTGCAAGAAGAGTGCTGCGAGCATCGAGCTGCAGAAGAAGAAGGACTTCTTCGCCCCACGCAAAAGGAACGTAAACTGGAATTTTCTAATACCACATGTGCCAAAGAAGAAGATTGAGGCAAGTATAGGAACTATTCTTTATGCTACACATGAATTTTCTGTGGTTTCTAAAGGGTTTCCGTTTTCAGCTACCTGTCAGAGCAAAAGTTTACGAGCCCGCAGGAATACGAAAGTGTTTACAACGCGAGGTGCTCTATCACATTGTAGAAGTGTCCATCTGTAACGGTACGTCAAAGAACCAACTTCGTTTAATCCTCTCTACCTTCCAGCACTGGACAAAGAAACCACAAATGCGTTACTAGAGTTCTTCTACTACCGAGTCTTGCTGTCAGATGTGGCTTCTACGCGGAGTGACTATGAGTTCCTCGAGAACGCTGTCTTCAGCCGGGCCTCTTCATCCACGTGGCTGTGCCTTTTATCGCATATAAAAGGACTAATCAACAGACTATCTTATGAAAGATATGGAGCAAACATTATAGGATCTGTCTGCGATTAAAAGACTTGAAACATGTTAGTGCACAGAAGAGAGTCCGCTATATGTTGCTCCGCATAGAGCTAGAGGGTTTGGACAAACATGAAGGACATCGGCATACTCCTTCCCTGCTTTCTCTCCTATTTTGCTTCCCGAACAATCGGGAACTACAGGAAGGCCACAGGAGCATAGTTACAGTACCCTCACTGACTTCAGATCTCCCCGATCGGAAATCGGCCGAGAGGAAGGAGGGTGTCCACTCACTCCAGACCGTTCGAGAAGGTGCCTTCGAGAACCACCAATGGTCCCAAAGTCGAGTCAAGAATTCGCGCCAGGATCTCTACAATTTGCCAGCCGTCGCATGTTGTTTTCGGTTTCCCCTGCTCGGCCGTTCTCGGTTGTGCAAAGATGCCAGAAAATTCGAGTGGCGACTGCGAATTTCGCAACACTCTTACATCACCCACGTTCCACCCTATAAAAGAGCGCTAATCTGAGGAGGTCTGTGCACCCATTGTTCGCTAATCATATTTCAGGATGTCGCTGCTTTTGCGCCAGCTGAGCCGCAACGTGGGCCAGACAATGTCTGTCGCTTCCCGTCGCCACTTCTGGCACCGTCCAACCTTCGTCGGTCGAATCTTTGACGACGTCTGGGACAACATGGAGCGCATCGAACGCGAGATCGCGCACATCAGTCGCCGCACGCGTTCTCCACTCTACTACGATCCGTTCCGCTTCGACTCCACTTCGATCGTCGAGGAGAACGGTGTGAAGAAGTTCAAGATCGAGTTCGACGTGCGCCGATTCAAGCCTGAAGAAGTGAGCGTCATCACGAAGAACCGTGAGTTGACTGTCGAGGCTCGTAGCGACAGCGATGACATGAAGGCTCGTTACAACTGCACCGTGAGCATCCCTGAGGGTGTCGAACCCAAAGGTAAGTATGATGACTGGAAAACATGAGAACCAAGAGGCGAACCAAATTCCGAACTTCCAAACTCCGTCTTCGGAACTCGACGTCTTGAAATTCTTATTTCTCTAATCTAAAAAGCACTTGGTTCGCCTCAAACAAATCATCCACCGGCCTCATTAAATCCTAACCTTTTACAGCTGTCACTTGCAAGTACCTCGAAGGAAAACTTACGGTAGAGGCTCCCTACGAGCCTCCCGCGACGGAGGCGACCAAGGAGACTGAAATCAACGTGAAGCACGAATAGCGGCCGTACTACTGGACTCTGAATGTTTAAAACACAACCCTACCCATTATTTGTTGTTTGCCAGTTTATTTTGTGACATAATAAAGCATGTCAACTAAAATAATTTAACACTGGTTATTTACAAATCGAAACACACACAGAACAACAACAAGAGACCAATGAGTTAAGCGCTCTATTCGGCTTGTGGGGCAGCCAAGGGGTTCTTGAGCACGAGGATTACGGAGTCGCCGCGAAGGAACATCTTGGAGATGAAGCGGTCTTTGGACACCGGCTTCGCCTTCTTCTTTCCTTTGCCGCTCTTCGGAAATTCGGTCCACATCTCCTTCACCTCTTCGAGCACCATATTGCAGTGCCTGTCGAATGCTTTCACGCGGCCAAGTAGTTTCTTGTTGTTACGGCAGTTGATCAGCACCTGCGTGTTGTTCTTGACGGAGAAGGTGAGGATGGACAGCGGTCCCACGTTGAACTCTTCCTGCTCCTTAGCGGCCAGCTCCTCCATCGACATTTCTGTGCGTGGCTTCCTGCAAGAGGAGTATGACTATGGACCGCAATCAATGGCAAAAACTTACGTCGTCATTTTGTTCGGTTACTTCAACAATCGAATTCCAAAAAGTAGGACCAAATGGACCTGCAATAACGTGATATTGGGAAATTGTAATAAGAATTGAAGGAGCGGAAACGGAGAACGACGCGATATTGCAGGTTCCGGCAAACAGATACCGGAATAGATGATTGGCTTGAAAATCACACGGCTTCTTTGCCCAAGGCCACGATCGTAATCTAATCGTTCAGTCGTTCTGCTCGTGAAATACAGTTTAGTTTTCCAAATTTTCATCATACTCCTCTGCTGATACGATTGCAGCACTTCTGAACCCAAACGTCCACGAAAAAAAAGCGCAAAGCACAGGACAATTTTCCCGCCCAATGCAGTATTGCTGGCATCTACACTGAATCCATTTGCAAAATGCGCATTTATACCAGGGACGGCTGGCTGCAAAATACATGGGAATCCGCGAATCCATAGTGGAATCTTCGAACAAACAATGAAAAATTCAATGTTGCTTACGACAAGAAGCTGGACAAAACAAAGTAAATCCGGATTGTTGGAACGTCCCACCCAAATCTGATAGCGGCTTCCACAAAACGAGACATTAAAAAGACGAATCGAGACAGAATTCCCATGAAAGCAGACAGCAACGCCTGGAAAAGAGATTGAAGCGCGACTTTCGAATTTCTCACAGCGTGCAAATCGTCAAGGTGATCGGACCAGGACCACTGCCTTCGAACAAACCTAATAGCCGTCAACTGTTCGGTCATAAATTTTTGCAAGATCTTCTACTTGCGGCAATTTCCTGGATTCTTTTACTTTGTGTTCTTATCGCCTCAACGTCTTTTCCTACGATGTTTATACGTTTTCCACGTGCATTTCTTACTTGCTAGGCCATAACAGGCTGGTCGCGGTATCGTTACCTAGAAAGAACTTCACGAATGTTTGCTAATCCATACAAACTTCAGAGCCAAGATGGGACTGTCGCTAATCCCATTCCTACAATGCCGTAGCAACACGGTCAACTTCTTCATGCGACGAACGGGCCCGGAACTATGGAAGACATTGACATCCGTCAGTAAATCCGGTCAGAAGAAGGGTCGTCGCGCCACTCGTCAGCAGATTCGTCCCCTCGACCGCTTCTACAGAATCGGAGCCAGTAAGATCACACTTTAAGATGTAACCTTCTTTGTGACTTGTCTAGGCCCCATGAACGTGAAATTCCCCGGATTGAACGCGCCGATTGACTTGCGAAAAGAAATCGAAGCCGAGCCCATTTCGGTCGTCGAACAAACCGATGAGGAGCTCCAGGCGTCGCTGACCAGTATCCGGACTCATCTAGAGGAGCGCGGCATGCAAAGCAAGCGTCGACGTCGCGAGAAACTCCACCCTCTAGAGCGTGGATTCAGTGGAACTCAGATTGTCGGCCAGAAGTTGGGCCCTCCTCCTCCGGTGGATGATGTGAAGTTCGACGACTTCCAAACGTACTGCTTGGAGGTGAGTACTGTACCTTCTACTTGAGGGGTGCCCGAGAACGTTTGTCTACCGTATCATTTGTGTATTATTTCTTTTAGGTTAAAAGAACGGCTAACATGACCCGTGTCTTCGGCCGTGTCCACACCATGAGCGCCTTGATAATAACCGGAAACGGTAACGGCACAGCCGGATACGCCGTGGGAAAAGCGCCGATCCATCGTACAAACAACGCCATCGTGAATGGGATGAACATGGCGTCTAGAAAGCTATTCTACGTAGAGCTTCTCGAAGGCAGAACCATCTTCCAAGACTTCTACGCCGAGTGCAGAAACACCCGAGTCTTCGCACAGCGCCGTCCTAAAGGCTTTGGTCTCAGTTGCCATCCCCGTCTTGAGAAGATTTGCGAAGCTATCGGCATCAAAGACATCTACGTGAAGGTGGAAGGATCAACGAAGAATTACCTTGCTCTTACCCACGCCTTCGTCACCGGCCTTTTGAACCAGGAAACCCATCAGCAGCTAGCGGAGCGCAAGGGCCTCCATGTCGTTGAGATGAAGCCCGAACGCCACTATCTGCCTCAAATCATCGCGTCTCCTATTACTTCAGAGCTAGTCAAGGACGAAGAACTGCCGCCTTTGGACGTGAGTCATACTGTAGTGCTACCGCAATACCACCATCGTTTAGCGTTTGAAACTGGACGATTTCTACGGAGAAGGCCGCTACCCCTGGAGAAAGCCGAAGCAGCTTCCATTCTGGGTGAACACCCCCGGTCACTTGGAAGCTCAATGGAAGAAGCACCCTTTCAGAAACCAGGAAAAGGTAATCAGAGCTTCTTGTCAAATTACGACAACTTTATGGAATATTCAGCAAATGCACAGACTCTTGGCCGATGGAGAAGTAGAAAGATGGACACGATCGGGTCGCAAGGCTTGGGGCGCCCGCAAACATGAATTGGTGCAAGCTGGAGTCCAGCCGATGCCGCGCGGAATCGGTCTTTCCGATATTACGGAGAAGGACGAGTCGTGATTATATTATGCAGTGCGCACATAGATTTGTTTTAGACCGTTTTTTGTTGATTGTTAACAGAAATGTACACAGAAAAGAGGGACATCGTGCATAGATGACGTTTCGACTGCAGACACGGAAGAATTGTCTGCGTGTCCAGAGGTCCGTGGCCGAAGCACGGCGACTTATGACGCCTTGCTGGCGATAGAAGAAGGCGTTCACACAACCAGTAACTATCCAGCGGAAGTCCGTCAACCATATCGACCGAGCGTCACTTGAGTCAGCTTGACCTTTGCATTGATCCAATTCGCGCCGAATTCAGCGATCCTCTCTCCCTCCCTGTGATGGTTTTCTCCGCTATCACAAATTTTGTGTCGCTCCCGAAGAAGGTGATCGTCGACGTGCTCGCCGTTCCGGAAAACGAAGAACCTACGCGAAGACATCTCTGTGCGATTGAAGGCCGTTGGGGCGAACTGGCGACCGCGACGATGAAGCCGATCAACGCCTTTATGGTCATGGGGAGGACGCAGCTGCTGACCGTCGTCGACACGGTCAATCTCGTGAATCAGTCCTTCACGATGCCGGCGGACCGCGTGCCCGACGCCGACTTCGAATACGACCACCTCGTGATCAATTGCGGCGCCGCGAGCTTCTCCCAAGCGGCGCTCGAGGACGCCGCGCGGAAGGCCATCCACACAGTCGAGATCCACTGCTTGAAGGAGCTTAACGACAGCCAAACGAGGGCGCTTTTCTCCGGATTCACGAACGCCCTCGTGAGTGTCGAGATATGTTATGGCACCTCGGGGCACTCCGCCACCGTCAACGCCTTCTTGAGGCGCCAGCTTCTCGCTGGGAGGCTGGAGCAGCTCACGCTCATCAATTGCTTCTGTTCCATGGCAACACTCGAGGACGAGGTGATGCGGTTCCTATGGCGACGCGCGGATACCGAGCTGAAAGTGGTCCTGGACGAGCCGACGCCGGAGGAGTGTCTCGGCATGGAGGTGCTCAACACCTTCGTTGAAATGACA
>JADLIF010001819.1:0-11105 GCA_016648015.1 Steinernema khuongi | reverse complement strand
CTTCGGATAATGAACCCTGCTCTGTATGAAGTCGCGGAGCATCTGTGGACCGTACCTTCTGAATGAAGTGCTCTGTTAATAAAGTAGAGTATTGGTTTCTGTCGCCGTAGGCTAGCCCTGTAGCAGATTCTCCTGCAAAGGACAGTGGATAGTAGGACCTTCCTTCAAATATGCTTCTTAGATCGTCTTCTTAAGTGCAGTCTCAGACGGCTATACCCAGTCCGTGCACCCGCCCACTACCAGCGAGGACTTCTGGTCCGAGTCGGTTGCTCGCACTAGCACTTGGAAAAAAGTTCCTGGAGTCTTACTATCTGTAAGCTTCCTTCCACCATCCCCTAGTATCTCTATTTCTCTTGTTCCAGGAAATGACGGAGGAATTGCACGATGCGACGAATATCCTCATTATCATCGCGAGCGTTGTCGTCCCAATTCTTGGCTCCATTGGACTATGCGTTCTCTTCTGCTGCTTGGACAGGAGAAACAGTGGGTTCAGCCATTCTTGTTCATTCCAAAATGTATGAAATTGCAGATGTCCAGCAAGGCCAGGTAATTGTACCCGGGAACGTCGTGCCCTCTAGTCGCTAGCTTCCGACGCTTCAGATGCTCACCCTAGCCATTATGAAGGTACTGTGTGTAGTAGCTTCTGAATGGAGTGCTCAGTGAATAAAGTGCTTATTCTCACTTCTTTTGTTCAGTACAGTTTAAACGAGGGTTTTACATCATCCAGAAGCAAAACTTCTTTTGTGTAGGAAATTAACGAAGATCGTATGCGTCTCCTTTTCTCCCTTTTCTGCGCGGGACCAATAAAATCACAATTACAGATTAGGGTTACTGTATATTTATCAAAGAGTTCATTCACGAAGGAAATAGTGGTGTCAATGATGCTTCGCAAAGTCATCCTTAAAATTTCAGAATAGAACTTACCTTATTTTTGAGCAGGATCTCTGCAGCCCATCCTGTGTCATGCTGAAAAGCTGCAATTTTGGCGATTTATATGGCGATATGTATCTGCAAGATACTGACAAATTTAAGAACATCAATTTGTCTTGGCCCTTACATTTAAAATCGTTGAATAGAGGTCGCTTTACATGTACACTTCTTCTTTAATTAGACAATATTCTTATTTTCGGGCGCAGTTCTTAGCGAAGCTTTTAATTAATTTCAAAGGGCGCCATTTCTTTAATTCCATAAACTTAGTTATCTGTGTATGCACTTCTTTAATTTAAACTGAGCTCTATACAATATACATGGAGCAAGTTCGATGTTTTTCAACTGTTCCAGTTAAGACCGCTAAGCCTTGTTAATTGCATAAGTAAGAAAACCCTGTTTCAAGGTTCTACGTGGTTCTAAGCCTTGGCGCGCTCTGGAACCTTATGCATTGTGTTCATACAGTAAACCAGCACGGTTTTCACCGAGAATTCGAATTCCTAAAAAGGGTCAGAATGCAATATATCAAATAATAAAGCTTTCAACAACACGAAATTATGCGCTATATTCTTGTAAAATGTTTCCATGGATTCTTGTTTATCGAAAATCGAAGTCATCGAAAAAACCTTTGAAGAAATTCTAAATTTTTTAAATGCAAGTTCCAGCTCTTGATTTTTGCTCCACTGTGCTTTGGAACCAATCAAGAAGCTACAAAAACTCGTAAGGTGGTCAACCGTACTTTGCAGTGATTCTTCTTATTACACACTCCGTTCCACTACCTGTGTGGAACCCATCGACATCGTTTTTTTCCTACTTGGACCACCCAATTTCTGAAGGATATTCACTTCTGTTTCCGCATCTCATCATCCAGTAATTACTTTTCGGCTTTGTGGTCTGCTGTCGCGCTGCCATTTGTCAGCGGCCCATAACTCGTCACCCAAGCCTCGGTGACGTTCCTGGGCTCCTGGACGCTGATGAACTGATTAGTCACTTCCGCGTTTGTGCCTTTTTGATTTCCACGTAAATACGGGTCTCGACGCGATTTATCCATCGGCCCATTTGCTATATTCAGGGCTCGACTTGATTGGCCAAGTATGTAATTTGCCTGTCCGTTCGATAAATCGTGCAAAGTGGGGTGAGATTTTTGCTCATTTTTGATAAGCTATTGATACGGTAACTTCGATACGGTAACTCGCTGTACAGTAGCACAACAGTTTTCCGGTAGGTGCATTCTCTTGGGATTCTTGGGTCACTGTCACCGCTGGACAGAGAACCTTCTCCTGATTCACCAAGTGGTTCCAATCTCTCACGTACATGATCTGCTCCGGTGCTTTCCACTCCTTCTGAACGCATACCCACATTTCCAGGAGGCACATCTGCCTACAAAATCGCAACAAACCCATCGGCCCTTCCTCCTTCGCGCCTCCTTATGAAAACGCCGTATT
The DNA here is from genome assembly GCA_016648015.1 of Steinernema khuongi. Classification (NCBI taxonomy): domain Eukaryota; kingdom Metazoa; phylum Nematoda; class Chromadorea; order Rhabditida; family Steinernematidae; genus Steinernema; species Steinernema khuongi. The sequence continues at coordinate 8,733 of JADLIF010001819.1, read as the reverse complement.
TATGCGAATCGGACGCGCGCTTCAATCGGCATTTCGGCGCCAATTTACGCGCCTAACGTTGTTTTGTACCGCGCTCCATGCTCGCCATGTGGCGACATGGCCTCTAAATTAAGTTATTCCCTTTCGACGACGATGTCGTCGCCACTCGGTCCTCAGCCACGGCTCCGTCGACGCCCCTCAATTAGCTTCTTGAATCGTGGAAGGCCGTTCCTTCGGATCTCGGCGTTGTCCTTCGAAAGCTATCATTAAACTATTCGTTTGCAGCTCGCTGAACCTTAAGTGATCCTTGCGCGCGTCAAGCGCAGAGATCGATGTGTGAGGTGGTTTTGAAGCTGTCGACTTTAGTGGATGGCGAGGTCGTTCCTGAAGCGATTCTACGAGGATTTAAAGGGGTGTAGCTATATTATAAAGTTCTTTTCTTCATCTATTTTTGAATACAATTGGGCACTTCTGGCGCACTTTACTTTTAGCGGCAAGAGCACTTCGACGGTCGTTAATTTAGATCAATCAGTCTTTGGCAAGTTTGATATTTCTCTCTTGGAAGGATTCATCCAAGTGGAGAATGCGTACTGGAGGGTGACGTTAGATGGAAAACAAAGAGATTAAGTTGGCGGAGCGTGCTATTTTGCACATTTTACACTATTACTTCTTTACCCCGGCAATAGGCTGTCCTCTTTTTGGATGTGACAGATTTTATTCATGTAATTAGCACACGTTAAGATTTGTAAGGTTCTTCTCCAGAATCATTTGCTATTTTCTTTTTCATTTTTGGCCACATTGACTCAAATTGTCCCCCTTCACTGTCCACGGACTTTCTGTGTTGAATCTTGCTTTAAGAACTCGCTGTGCTACGATCCGTCATTTCAATGGACCTCTAATTGGACTGTAGATTTTTAACACATTTTTTACGACATAATTTCATTTTTTTAGAATTTGATTTTTGTGAATGACAGGTATAGACGAATACAAACACTAGAAAGAGTTTCCAATATTCCCAAAAAGCAACAGTAGGACATCCCTCGCGGAAGCCGATCTGGAAATCAAGATAACGGCCTCTACTTTTAGTATGCCTCCACACATGCTTCCTGTCCCAGTAGGGCGCCGCTAAAAACGGAACGACCTCGTCGTCATCTTCGAAGCCCGCCGTTTTCTAAGCTCCTCTCTGCAACAGTTGTTTCCTTCCGTTGCAACACGAACACCATTTCCTTAAGTGACTCCCTTCCGGCCCACTTAGCGTGCATCCTCTAATTGCTTCTTCGCGCCCGCGTCCTCCTCACGTGAGACGGCAAGAATTAAGACTTTCTACTGGCGCGCGCGCCAAGAAGCATCCCGTGGCGTGCATCCACTCATAACGATCATTTTCGGCTAATGAATAATCGATAGCTGCTGGCGTCATCGGCTCGTTCGGGGACCCTTCCCTTAACTCGCTGCAGTACTCTTCGATCGACCACTTTCCACTCCATTTCTATATATGTATCGTAACCAAATGTAAGTTAGAGTAAGTTTCACAGGGGAGAGAATTTGAAAAGGCGATAGACGGTTGTATTTGATGGTATTTTTGAGATGATTCGGGATGTCCCTTTCTTGAAAATTTTTCCTTAACTTGGTTCCGTACTCTCTAATTGGTTTTCCGATCTGCAGACACCGATTAGGTTCGTATAACTTGAAAGATGTAAGATGTCATCCCACCTTTGCACTTATATGAAACATTCCAATATAACTGTTCAATATAACTATATGCAGCGTTTTTAATATGCAGATTTTCAATGCATAAAGCTGTGGGTCATCTAACCATGAAAGAAGCCACAAAGAAGCAGCTTGGTTTCCTTACGTAGAGCAAGTGTTTGTTAATTTTTGGCACGGTCCGTACTGTCCTTTGCGACGTTTTTCCCTAATCTGAAAAAATATGAGCTGCAAGAATCCACGTATACTCCTTCTAATTAACATTTTATAACACATCCCATTAAATGACAATGACACATTAAGTGCATTTCCCTCATGAGCAAAACTTGCGGGTATGTCTTCCCTTCTGAATGGAGTGTACTGATTTTTAATGTATGGCGTTCAGCTTGCACTTGTGCCACTCACTCCAAAAGAAGGTATTCAGCCCTGCTTCTCGGACTCAGTCTTCTCAAGGAGTAGTAACCCAAGTGCCCTTTTCGTCTGTCAAATCTTTTGAAAGCTGTCCCAAGGACCGTATGCATGACAAATGCACTTCCAATTCCTAAGTTAGACTTTTTTATGTCGCGCACAGGTGGAAAATCGATGACTTTACTGCGGAGTGGACATTTGATTGTATTGCATTTTAATTTTTGGTGAAGACGTTCCGTAAGCAATTTGTCTCAGTATTATGCCGACAGTACACTTCTGTTGTTGCTGTCCTTCGAGTATCGGAGATACGGTAGTCTCTCGGATCTTGTTGCAACGTCACGTATGCAGAAATGCGCACATTGAGGCAGATCTGTGTTAGGATATGTTACTTCTGCTCTTGGTGCTTTCAATCCTTATATTTTTGAACGTAATATGATTCAGCCAGTCATTTACATAAAACAACAGTCCACTTCTTCGTAAGCAAATATTTTTTCCGCCCTTTTTATTTAAATGTTGATATTTTTTATGCGGATCCCACAGGACTCATCCCACAGGATTTTTGGATTTTTTACGGGGTGTTCTTTAATCGCCAAAATTGTCCTATAAAGCCTTTCTAAAGTATGGCTTTTCCAATATTACGATATTACCAACCACTGATAACGAAACATTGAAAGTGTTCGCAGAATTATCTTAGCGCACAATGCATGCTTTGGATTTCGCAAAATGACCCGAGTTAGGATTCAAGTACTTTTGCAAGCTTTTTTATTTTTGTACGTTTTCTCCTACAACGCTCAGATAGGTCCTGACTCAAACTGTGCTAAAATTTTTGCGCACATTAATTCTTATCCTTTTCGACCTACTTTTCTTCCTTTCATGGTGAGAGTCTCTTGCGGACATATAGGCATGAAGCTAAGGACAATAGTAAATTCACCGGCTGTTCTTTCTGGAACTGGTGGAATTTTTGTTGTGAAGTAGACAGGACACGCGGCCCGTCCTAGTGACACAAGATGACACAAGATCCATTCTCCCTTCAGAGTAACGCACGAAGAAACACTTTTTCAATACAACGCCTCCGTGGGAGTTTTTGGACGCTTCGAGCACTCGCTGACTAAAGATTTATTTAGCCGAAGATTCATCGCTTTCCTCTCACTTCCGGCACTTCAAAAACGGTCATAACTCATTGTCGGCAATTTGCAATTTTGTCCGATTTATGCTCGGCAGCTTTAAGTTGTTGGGCCGCGAGATTTGGGCCATTTTATTGGTGAGATGTATCTTTTCACCACTGAACTGTTTCACACGTGAGAGGTTATTCTAAAGAATTTTTGCTTGTTGATTGGCTTCGTTTCGCCCTTGCCACCGTCATTTGCAGAGCGCTGCTTGGGTTTAGCTTCGGCTACAGATGGCGTTCATTGAAGAGTTTGCCACAATTTATTTGAGATCAGGAGATGTAGGAGCAGAACGGTGACTGCAGGATCCATTACCTCGCCCTTCTTAAAGAGCAACATCGTAGATGCATCGGGAATCTTCTCCGGGAGCGAACATTTTTGTGGAGGGTGTTGAACACATTTATTGAATTTTGTTGCGTGTCAAATTAGGACTTTAGTCACACAGGACTCAAATTTGGGTAATTATCCTTTATCTAAAAGCGCGGGGGAAATAACCATAACGCGGGTAACAAGCAACATATCAGGGAACATGTGTACAAGGCAAACGTCGTTTTCCCCAAAACGATCTGAAAGTCGCTGAAACTGACGATGGGTCCTAAAGTTTTGTGTACAAAACAAACGTCCAGGAGGACGTAGTCAAACAGAGATTTGGTTGTGCAAGTACCACGGCTCCCTAACTACATTAGCTCTGTATTAGCTCTTTCCTTATTTTTGTATATGAGAAACTCCCTCATACATAACAGTATCGTTTTACCACTGGAATGTTTTAGGCGTAAAAGAATATCAGAACGAATTTTTTATCTTCCATCTACTCATTGGTTGAGCTTCGTCTATAACTTTTTATTATTTTATTATTTTTGAACATCCACTAGTTTGCCACTTTGAAAGCGCGTATAAGTCGCTACGGGAGTTACCCTTTTTTATATTTTTGCTATTGGCGCACTAAACCACTTCGTGCCCCATATGTACAGCAATTGACAATTAGTAATTACAGTGGAAGGCCGTATAGAATAGAAGATCAATTCCCAAGGCTCAAAGCGCGTATAAAGCGCCACCATTCTATGAAGGTCTTATCCATTTTTGCATTTTTGTTCAATCAATAGCAATTCGTATCGTCGAGTTCGCAATTGCGCCGGAGCACTACAAAGACTGCATTTTTATATTTTTGTTCCTTTGGTGGCATGTAAAAGTCCCTACCGAAAGTTTCATTTTTGTATCGTTGTAAACCATGACCACAGATAAAAAAAATTACGCAGAGATACGCGAGTTACGCAGTTATTACAAATAAGGGGGGCCTGCGCATAAGGCCCTGTGCTGCCAAAAAGGTTTGCCGAAGCCGTAAGAAAGGTAGGAAGATAGGATTCACGGATGTGCTAAGAGGATGCATGTAGGCCCGAAGCCGCTGAGAGGTTTGCAGAGGATGAAACTTGCGTGAAACGCATTTTCATTTTGCTGACACGTAAAATCCCTTCCAAAAGTTCCATTTTTGCATTTTTTGTCACTTTTTGTCACTGTTTGCATTTTTTTGTCTGTTAGTCTATTGTGCCATTCATTCGGAAGTCAAGTCAAGTACATGCCTTATAGGGCTGCGAAATTTCGCAAGTTTGTACCGTATGTGAGGAAGATAAGGCTTCTCGTGTCCAGCCTGAACCCATCCCTACTAAGCGATCTCCCTACACATACCTTCGCGCGCCACTGCATCCCGGTCGTCCCTATCCATGCAAGGAAGCCGGCGGCGACAACAACGCGGCACATAGGCACGGAGCGCGATTCGGCGCCGCCGATTAATCATGTAACCCTATAGAGACAAAGGGGTGACGTCACCCCGTTCGCAACTGCCAACTTTCGGCAAACTTGTGCTCCTCTCGCGCGCCTCCTCGGTCTCCGATAAATAATTTGTGAAAACACTCTAAATATTTGATGGCCCCGTGTGTGTCCTTCCCGCGCTTTCCTTATGAATATCAGATGTGTCGGTGGTGGCTCCGGACCTACCGCGCCGAAGGCCACTTTTTGCCGCCGTTTTTTAGACGCTCATTAAGTGCGCGAGCGGCTCGGGCCCACGATGCTCAAACTCGTCGTGGACGTCGGCGAGCAGAGGGCAAAAAGTGTGCTCCTGGCGGGCAGCTGTTCCCAGCGACGCCCGGCGGGGGTCCCGGGCCCGGGTCGATGACGGAACAAGAAGAAGAAGAGGCGGCTAGCCCGGCGCGCCGCAGATGATGATGTGCTCTGGGCAGCGCGTCGAGGGCCGAGCCTAAGCCGGCGGCGAAGGAGCCGTCGCGCAATTTAAAGTCGCCACTATGTCCACGCGCGACTCTTGGCACGATCCCGTTGTTTATGGACTTGCTTTGTTTATTTTTCCGTCTTTTTTTTGCTCTCCCTCGTCTCGGCCGGAGGGGCCCCTTTGTCTCGCGATTGCGGATACATATAACGCCCGCCGGCAGGTTGATTTCTGGTGTCGCGCCGTCGCGGGAGCTATTATTGATTGTTATGTAATTAATGGGAACGGAATGGACGCGAGACGTAACAATGAATTTGTCGTGGAAACTGCCGCGGCCCTCTCGATTCGGCAGTTCCAACGGTCATCTGCAGAGGGGAGCAGGAAGCGATTGATTTTTAGGACGCTTGGAGGAGTTGGGTGCACGTTAGGGACGATCTGCCACGAGGCTAAGGGCACTTTGTTCTCTGGAGTTGAGGTCTCGGAACAATGGACAATAGGGGATTCCGAGTTCCTTAGGGTGAAATAACTTGCTGGGTTTATCCCTTTGAGTGGAATTCTACAAACAGATGTGGAATGATGTGGAACGCGGTGGAAAATTCACTTACAAGGGTATATTTTTGCCTTCCGGACTCCTTAACCCCACGGCAATTGTGCTGACAGGAACTATTGCGGTGTGTTTTAACTGTAAATATTCTGGCGCTTGAATCTTTGTGGATACTGTAGAGTGAATGACGATAATCCAGAAGGGGAGGGTTGTTTTTCGAATGTGTACACACCTTAGTGATTTCTAAACATGGTAAGCTTTGTAATTTTTGTAAGGGCGTCCGTTCGTTCTTTCCTACTATTGACACTCTGGTTAGCCTTCCTACATTCTTTCTTACAGCACTTTATTATAAGATCTTTTGCATATGGACATTTTTGCATATAGGTATGTCATTCCAAGCATAAGCCAGCAAAGGTGCGTGCGCTATAATACTTATGCCGAAGCCCTTCATTTTTATCAATCTCCGATCGATCCTTTTTTGAGTAGTTTCCAGCCCGATAACATACAGATACGTAACATGAAGTAATCTAGGATGGGATAGAGCGCTTTCAGGGCTAGGTAGGTTTACACACCGTATTCGGCCTTTAAGGAACTGCAATAAACAGATGTTTTTTTCATAATGTTTGCGGTCGTCCTCTTTTTCTGACATTGTTGTAATTATTTTTGGGCACAGTTACCTCGATTATCGTTCAAAGAAGCACTTAAAGCTTGTCTACCTCCAATGCACGTTGCCCACGATCTGATTTGACTTTTGTCACTCGCTTTTCATGGACATCCTAGTCCAATGCCCCCAGCTCCTTAGCAGCAGGAGGAAGTTCCGCTATCCCCATGCTGCCACATCATCGAATCGCGTGAAAAACGATGAAACGCATAAAACCAGCTTCTCGTGGCTCTATCGCCTGTGCGTTCCCTGAAGTGCTGTCTGAAAGGTCATTTGGGGATGCGACTATTGATTTTCAAGCAATTTTATAAGTAGCATGTCTTGAAACGTGTATTATTTGGCGAGCGCGGTGGGCTCTATGCACGTTTAGTGGTTGTTAGGTGGCGCAGTGTCATCCTGAGCCTGCGGAAAAGGTCCGTAGGTATTTTGTCGGCACTTAAAGTGACTTAAATCGTCTTGCTTAAAAGAATGTTACTAGTTCTGCTAGCAAGATATGCCATGTGAAAGCGGGTGGACTCCGGTGGCCATTGTCGTAAATGCACTATCTATAGTCGGATGCCAGTTCAACCGCCCCTCGAGCATCACATTTCTGGGTTCCCGACGCGGAGCCTGGTAGGGCCGAGGAAAACTGCAGAGTGCTCATTGGGTTTTTGTTATTTCTGAGTGCGCTTGCCACCAAATTATTCAGCAGATTGTTCTTCATCAAATGCGCCCAAGATCGTCAGAAACAGTGAAAACTATGCAAAGTTATAGCGTGGCGACTGTCAGGTGTCCAGAATTCGGCTGAACGTGCGACAATTCCACTGCACCTGGCGGTGTCGAGAAAAACGGCTAATTTCTTGGTGTATTTCTGTTGTTTCTTAGTGCTGTTGGTGTCAACTTGTTCAGCAAAGCATTTTGCGTCGATTGCACCCAAGGTTGCCAGAAGCGGTGGAAACTGAGCACCGCTGGCATCACATTACTTTCAAATCGTATCTACTTTTCAGGGATTCCACCAATTTTCACAGTTTTGGGCTCATTCGACGCAGAATTGAATTTGCAACAATAAACCGAGAGAATAATTCAGATTTAAAAAAAATCCGACTCAAAAAAAGCGAAAGAAACACGTTGCTCTTTTGGACTGCTGACAGTCGCTAAGCTATAACTCTGCTCAGTTCCAACTGTTTCGGGCAATCTTGGGCGCAATCGACGCAGAATTGTCTGCCGAACAATCTAATACTAAGCGCGCCTGGAAAAGATAAAAATACGCCAAGAATTCTGCAGTTTTCCTCCGCTCCGTCAAGCTCCGCTAAATTTTCGCGTCGGGAGTACCGAAATGCGACGCTCGAGGGGCGGTTAGGGTGGCACTCGACTATAAACGTTTATTTTATGACTAACTACTTAGTTTCCATCGGAACCTCCGAAAAGCTGAGATGATCGGTCACCATTGATGTTTGAAACTTGGAAATCTGTCTTCATTGTTGCTGATTTTCGAGTTACTTTCAAATGAGTTAAATGAAGTGCATCATGGATATGTGCTAATGGCATTAATCTCGTTGGCTTTAATTTTTGTCTCAGCGTTCTTTGCCAAAAGAAGAAACTGACCGGTTCTATTGCGGTGAGAAAATAAACGCTTTGCCTGGGACGGTAGTGAGAATCTCAGTTTGCGTGTATCTCACATTTCATACATCAGTTCGACGAACATTTACCGTCCATGACAGTGGAATCAAACCGTCGGATGTACATATGATGCATTTTTGCCCGAAGCAGGACGATACATGTCACCACGTAGTGGTACAATCATCCTCAGATTTATCTGCTGGCTTCTTTCGATCGGACCAGCTGTACACAACTTACACGTAGAATGCTATTTTTGTTCATTTCAGATGTTTTCTAACTAAGACCGTTACATAGAGGGCGTAGTACACGTGAAACCCATGGACTGGATCACCAGTTCTCCCTGTCGGCCGTAAATCATTCCGAAGTGCATCCTCCTAAGTGCTATTCGCAAAAATATTGATTTTGAGGTTTCTATTTACGCGGAACTCCAGTCACCACTTTAATCTATTGCTCT
>JADLIF010001817.1:0-113325 GCA_016648015.1 Steinernema khuongi | reverse complement strand
TGGCCATAACTTTTTGTGGTTGCGTTGAAATGATGGGGTGTTCGAACAAAAGTTGCTTGTCTAGTCGCGTAGAACACGATGGAGCCAAAAAAGTTGCAAAATTTTTCTGACCGGACTGTCCCTTTAAAAGCAAAGCGCCTTACTCTAACCTGGCACGTCTCCTTCAGGGTCGTCTTCGCCCGCTTCACGCACCTTGATGCGCTCCTTGCGCAGATCAGCGTCCAGGATGGAGCTCGTCTACTTAACGAGTTTAACTCTCGCATCGACCAGATAGCTCAGGTACGCTTCCTACTGTAGCGGCAGATTTCTGCTTATGTCGAGGTTTTGAATCCCATGTCCTGGTCCAGGGGTATGGGGTCCCGGTTAGATCCAATGCTAATCTTCGTTCTCATAGACGGACACAGATCCGAAATTCATCTTTCCCTTAAACTACTTCTACCGTACTCTTGTAGAGGAACGCCTGTGTGCGAGTGCAATCCAGCGGGATCCTGGTGGTGTCAGGAATCCCCTCAATCCGCGGAGACCATGCCCGACTCGCTTCGCAGTTCGCCTGCGAGCTTCGGGATCTGCTCCGCAGCTTCTGCGACTCGACCACTGCTGACCTGAACGTCCAAGTGGGAATCGCGTCGGGACCCATCTCCGCCGGGATTGTCGGTGTCACCAAGTGGCACTACGACATCATCGGCGATGCTGTCAACGAAGCCATCGCCCTCCAGGAAAAATCGTTCCCGGGGTGAGCTTATCAAATATTTTTATGGATTTACCTAATTTTCCAGGGTCGTTCTACTCAGCGACGATACAAAACGCCTCGTGGAAGGCGAATTCCCACTTGACCGACGGGACGGCGGGTGGTCCATCGTGCCGGGAGCTTCTAGCCAGCAGGGACAGCTGCCCCATTCTCTTCTATTCCCGAATCAACGCCGTTTCTCGCTCGTCACCGTACCCCAGGCTATCAACCGGCTCCTACAGGCCATAGCCGCGTCGAATGAATCCACTACCGTACTCTTGGGTGGGCGCAGGAAACGTAAGTTCACTGACCCGCCGCGCGCCAAGATGGACGACCTCACCGAGGAGAACGAGTCCAAGCTGATCCACAAGGTGACGCTCCGCTTCAAGAACGACGAGGCCGAGACTGGGGTAGGGTTACGGTAGACGGCGTCCAAATTTCTTCTGTTTAGTTTCACATCCAGATGGACCGCTGGTTTATTCCTGCGCTTGCCATCAGCATCTTCTTCCTCGTCGTCTATGGCATCTTCCACGTCCTCGTCTTGCCCAGGTACGGTACATTCTGTATTCGTATGCCTCTGCAAGAAAATTTTAGGCAGATCACGACTCTCGTCGTCGTTATCATCGCCCTCATGGCCATGTTCGTCATTCTTCTCATGCTTTACATCAACTTCTTCCAGGTGAGTCTACTGCACCTACGATGACGACATGCGTTTTGGCAATTGGGTTGATCCCACCCTTGACCGACCTCTTCCGAATATTGTATCCCTCCTTGCAGAGCTTCTGCCAGTTCATCACACGCACCGCTGCCGGGCACTCGGTTGCCATCCTACTTATCGTGGCTATGCTCTTCACCTGTGGCATCGTGAACACCTTCTCTTGTCCAGCCTACGACGCGAGCTCCGTGTGCCACGTGGTGCACTACTCTATGGTCTCATGCGCCCTCTGGATGCTCACCGCCACCGTATTCGTTCGCTTCGGCAGCCTCTACTTGGCTGGAACACTCCTCGCCGGAATAGCTACTTACTCCGTCCACATATTCGTCACTCACTCCGACCTCTACTACAACTATTCCAAGAACTTCGGGTACGCACCTGGGTGCTCCAAAGAGCTGCATTCGAGTCCTTCAGGTTGCGTGTCGAAGTGGACCTCTTGGTGGGACTCCTCTCTCTTGCGGCGACGATCTACCTCCAGGCACGCCGAAATGAGCGCATGATCCGCTTCGACTACCTGGCTGTGCTCAAGGTACCGTAATCTAGTCACCTAGTACCGCAACTTGAAATCGAATTCGGCCTTATCTGAAATTTAGAAATCGGGGCATTTCTGAAAATAGCAGGAATCAACCGAAATCTGGAGATATTTCATTGCGGTTAAAAATTTTTGCTAACAGATGAACTGTTATCTGATTTTTACGAAGAAATGTTTCTCCGTAGTTTCAACCTGTCCTGAGCAAATCTGAAATGTTTCCTTGAGGTCTTAACTTTTCACTAATAGATGCAGGAAAATTCGGGGAAGGAATATTTCTTAAGGAGTCCATCTTATTAGTACAAAAGTTTCTTTATTTCCAATCGCCTTGACATAAGAAAAATCAAAAAGTTCAAAACCACGTCCATTCCAATCGCATTCCAACGGTATCTCATTCTCAGACGCTGGAGGAGCGAGCCCGCCTAGAGCGATACGAGTTCCTGAACGAGCGGATCCTGTTCAACACACTTCCGGGTCACATCGCTTGCAACTTCTTCCAGAAGGCGGATCCGTACTCGCACCTGAGCCACTCTGTGGGTGTAGTCAGTATTCGCATCCAGCCGAAGAAGTCGCCCGGCGACGCTCAGCTCTCCGCTGACGGCGTCTTCGACCGACTCAATGCTGTGGTGGTAGCACTGGACGCACTACTCGCGCGCTATCCGGGCATCGAAAAGCTGTGCTCCTGGAATGGGCACTACAGCGCTGCCGTAGGAGTGCTTCCCGAAGTGGCGAAGAACGTGCACGATCCGCCGTCGACTATCGGCGACCTACTCGCCTCGTTGACTAACTTCGCGCTCGCCGCTTCCGAAGCCGTGGAGGAGCGCGGTTGCGGTGTCCATTGCGGTATTGACTGCGGCGCGGCACTTTCAGTAGTGCTCGGGGCGGAGGCGCCCGTATACGACGTCTTTGGCCCGCCAGTGGAACGCTCGCGTCTTCTGATGGAGGCTGCTGGCCGTCACCGAGTCCTCGTCTCTGAGGAGATCTACTTGGCGCTACGGCCACGCGACTTCAAATTCGATCATGACCGTCCTGTGGTCGTCAACGGGGCCCTGAAAGCGTACGTCTTCCGCAGAGAGCCGGAACCTGGTCTCCCGACGTCGTTCCGACTGGATGACACGCGGTCCCTGGTCTCGCTCCCCGGAGAAGAGACTACTTCGACGGGCGTGGGCATCACCCAGAACCCATTGGACATGTTGTCGTCAATGACCTCTTCCCTGGCGTCGGGACTCTACTCCATCGATGTGGGCGTAGAGACGGACTCCGAGATGGAGTGGATCACGCCGGACATGATCGCCCGGGAGAATCGCCGCCGAAGAAGAAGCTCCTCGACGTCGCTCTTCGACGCAAACCGAAACCCGAGGAGTGGCTACAAGGGCGCGCTCGCGCGACAGTACTCCGAGCTTTCGGATGCGGAGGAGGGCGTTGCCGGTCCCCCGAGGAGGGGACACTTCTCCTTGACACGGAACGGCCCCCGTCTCCCCGCCTGGCTCAGCAGCCAGGGTTCCTTCCAGTCGGACGCCTCGCTGCTCAGAAGTCAGCACGGCAGTCTCTCGGCACTGGACCGACTCAACGCGGCGGCAAACCGGGTTGACCGGATGCTCCGAGAGTTGGCTACGGTAGACGGCTTCGACAACGGAAACGAGTGCGCACCGTTCCCAACCGCGTTGTCCGCGTCGACGCGCTCCATGGCCGATCGCCGTCGAGAACTCAGCTCAGCGTGTCACACTGAGTACGACAACGCCGATTCCGACGCGGTCTACTCCGACTCCGAGATGATTGGTTCCTATAGGTACGTCAGAGGGTACTGTAGCCGGATGAGTAGGGCGAACTTGCAGACTCGACGACCTAAAGCGCGTGCTCAAAGGAAACGTGATGGGAACGTCCGGCTCTAGTGGCCGGAGAAGACGCAAGGGGAGCCGCGGTCGGCCCCCGAAGAAGGCACTCGTCGACACGGGTGAGTCGAGATATCATCGTGTATATCAAAGATAACATTCCATGTGTAAGCGGAAGTTTAAAATCACAGGGAAACATCTCAATAATATATTTGACCTTCTTGGAAATATTTCAAGGAAAGAAACCCAAAAAATATATCGAGCACTTTCATTATATTTTGACTGGGTTTTATACGTTTTTTCTGCTTCATGTTATATGCTTAGGTAACGACGCGGACGTGGACAGCATTTGCTCCTCGCTGGCGTCTTCTCGGATGTTCTCGGCTCCGATCCGCGGACGCTCGGTGCGCTCGATCGGCTACGAGGACGAGTATGAGATCGCCACGGACCCCGAGCTCGAAGAGATCTCGGCGCGCTGCGAGATGGAGGCGCTCAGTCGGGACATCCGCCGCAACTTCGGCGACTACGAACTCGCCACTTTTGAGCACATCGACGCCTAGCGGAGCGCCGCCAGCTCTCTCCTTACGGGTCTCTCCGCCGCCGCTTCTTCCCTCCTGCCGAAGAACGCCTTTCCTCGTACCGGTTATGTTGTCCCGAGCACTAAGTGCCTGTATAAAGATTTGTCAGTTGAATCCTCGACTTTTCGTACTCAGCATGATTTTACTTCCGATTCTCATTTTATTGGGTTGATGCATAAGTCTTGACGCATTTTGAAACCGTTGTTTATTGGTATTTTTATTGAAACTAAGATTGAGTTTAGATACCGTAATAATGTATAGTTCATGTACTTATCGCAGCTGAACGGCGCACCCCGAATTCTTAGAATGAGGGATGTTCAGGGGCGAAAACTTTTGGGATACCGTTTTTGATTTTTTTTTATCTAAAATCATTTGTTTACCACCTCATTCGTCCCTCACAGGAACTGAAAAGCAGTGATCGAATGCAGCGCGGTCCGGGCCATACCGTCGCTGACAGAGAATTTTATGGAGCTAATTTATGGAAGGTAGAAAGGGTCAACTTTAAAAAGTGCCATTTTCCATGGTGGGGCTAAAATCGGATTTTTTTAACATTTTGTTTCTTTTCTCGGGAAGGAACAGATGTCCTTGCTGGCGGTGGTGGAACTACGGCTCCAAGGGTTCCATTCCTTTCTAGGAGCCGGGGCAATCATTTGATTGGTAGAGCACGGAGGTCGATCGCTAACTCAGAGAGCAGTTAGCCGACACAAAATGAAAGACCCGCAATTAGGGTAAACAATTGGGGTGCCTTACTATTAAGAGCAATATTGGATGAAGCATGGAAACAGAGTGGTGCAAAGCAGCGGCGCGGCCTTCTTCGTCCATTGTGCAGGCGGCTTTCCCCTGGATGCACAAGCGGACTTGGCGGTTGGCCGAGATCTCAACGGACACATCATGGGAGAGCACAAGCACGACGTGGTTCAGTTCGTCGATGCACATCGCCAGGTGGATCGGCTGCCCGTCAGCACTGGCGCCCAGCACAACTGCATCCGAATTAGGTAGCGCGTAGTCATCGACCTAAGCGTCTTTTGTTGGCGTGAGCTAAAGCAGTACTTTTGGAATTGACCAAAATCTCTCCAAACCTCGAAGTTTCTACCACATGCGGCGCTGGCCTGAAGCCTAGTCCAAACTTTTAGGGTCTAGGGTCTAGACTAGGGTTGGTCTTCTTTTTTAGGCGGTCTTTCACTTTGTGTCGGTGGTGAGCGGTCGGATCGTTCCGCTGCTCTCTGAGTTAGCGGTCGACCTTCAATTCTCCGCCAATCAAATGACTGCCCCGGCTCCCAGAAGGAGTGGAACCCCAGGGATGCCGTAGTTCCAACGCCGCCAACAAGAAGAGGACGCCGCGACCACAGTGGCATTCCAGCAACTTCGTCTTCTTGCATGTCGAAGTCTCCGCCGAGCTCTGAAGATGGAATGGCCCGCAGAAGCAGGATCCCGAGTTCCGATGCCTCATCGTCTTCAACATGCGTCTTCCACCCACTTGGATGCCGGCCACGATGAAGCAGAGGATGTGGAGCGCCTCGGGAACCCCGGAATAGCAGCACCAACATCGGCCAACTCGTCTCTCAGGGATCGTCCAGAAATGAAGTCTGCTTTGCAAATGTGTGTCTATTGTACTCTGTCTCTGTTGTGCATTTATGGCGAAAAGTTAAAGTTAAAGTTAAAGTAAAAGTTAAAGACGGCGGGACGAGGGACCTCAGGGGATTCTTGTGACTCATCGTCCATTTGCTCCTGTTTCGCTGAGTTTTCTTCTTCGCCGCTGCTTTCGTTGAATCTTTGTCCATCCACTGAAAGATACAAGTTACCTCCGTCACAAAGTCCTTCTACTTCAGGCAAAATTAGCCCAAAGCCTTCCATTAGCCTGGATTCTCAAAGAGTGCAACTAACAAGCCGACAAGAAACCCACCTTCAACTTCCTCTTCTTCGTCTTCAATCTCTTCGTCCTCATCGCTCACGGAGGTGATGGAATCAGAATACATGCGCTCGGAGTCATCTTGTGGATCGTTGTCGCGAACTGAATTAATGTAACTTGTTGCTTCAAGAGAAAAGGAGCTCTTAATTACCGTTGACAAGCACGGGTTCGTTGGCTACTTCTTCAACGGCAGTCGCCGAGCTCTGGCTGTCGAGTCGGCGAGAAGACTGCGCGTCAGCATCGCTGTCGTACTCCTCGCTTTCCTCAACGGCGGCAACTCTATTCTCACGCTCGTCACGGTCTCTTTCGCTGTTCCGTTCTGTCATGCCTGGAAGAAGGTGAAAATGAGCAAAATTGGTCCAAAGCCTTCCATTAGCTTGGATTCTCAGAGTGCAACTAACAAGCCGACAGGAAACCCACCTTCAACTTCCTCTTCTTCGTCCTCAACGTGATCCCCACCTTCTTGGCTATCGTCTTCACCTTCAACGTCAATAACGTCCTCGTGCTCTTCGCCTTCATGCTGCGGACTTGAGAATGGCTAAAAGATTAAATAACATTGAAAAATTGAAAAAATTGATTTGATTAAAAATTGATCAAAACCATCTTGTAAATGGTAGAAGAATGAAGAATGAAGAAGTAGAAGCCACTCACCGACATGCCTTTGCGGATGGCTTGCACCAAATCCCTCTTGAGAACCTTGATGTACTCTCGCGAGTCCTATAAGAATTGCCATAACAATAGCGAAAAGTCGATTAAACAAACCTTTAGCTCTGCCTCCGGAGAATCCAATTCTTTAGCGCTTCTTAGCGCCTCTGCATTACTCTGCTCGGCCTCCTCTCGCAAGTCCGCAAGTTCCAGGGGAGAATGGCGGGCTATCCACATATCCCCCTTGAGCCGAGCGATTTTCCTGTGCAGGTCCACCTCCTTCGACTGCAGGTAGCTCTTGTTCTTCGTCGGACCTTTCAGCATCCATTTCTCGCGTTTCGGGTCTTCGCCTTCGGCAGCTTCTGCTTCTACCTTCGATTTCTTTGCAGGGGGCGAGTCAGACTCTGAACATCCATGTTATGGTATAATTCCAGTTTCTTACCAGAAAGTGGTTTCCTTTCCAAATGAGGCTGCAAGGTCGGTCCAATGGAAGGAGAAGGGGCATTTGAAGTCACCTGAGGCGTGGGAGCAGGTGCAACCAGAGAAGAACCGCTTACTAGAATGAAGAAATTGATAAGAAGGCTCCTCACGATCAAGCAACAAAATGGATTGGGGTTTCGCCAAAAGAATACTTACGCTGCATGAGGATGGCCTCAGAGAGCGCAAAGCGCTGATCGGTGGTAGGTTTTTCTTCTTTCGTTGGCGATGGATTTGTGCCGCGAATAAGTTCGCCGATAGTCACCGGATATCTGTAACAAATTGTTAACGAGGCAACAACACGTGGTGACATACTCAAACTTTTCCGTGGGCACAAAGTAGGAGCCTTGCCCACCTTCGGCCTTGGACAGCGGTCCTCTTAGAAATTCCACTTCATCGTTCCTGTACTTGACATAGGAACGGTGGAGAATCTCCCGCACTCGGGAAAGTTGAGGTGGTTGCCGAACCAATTTATACAGCCTGTCGTCGGCCTTCATTCGGTTCACAACAAACACCGCCGTATAGAAGAAGTCTAGCACTTCAACGTTAGGCTGTGGAAGTAACGGCTGGCGTTCCTTTTTTCCTGTTGGTGGTTGTTCTTCGTCCGCAACATTGCACTGATCTTCGTTTCCGGAGGGTTCGGCGGGACGAGGGGCCTCAGCGGACTCTTGGGACTCACCTGGGACAGCTGGGACGGGCGGGATCGACGACTGACGACGAGGATCAGATGCCATGTGAGAGTCGTCAGTGTTCAGCACTTCGGCCTCCTCGCCGCCTTCGTCGTCGTCAGACGAGTCTTCTTCTCCTTCGGCCTTCTTGCTGGTACTGGTCGCGCTCTTCACGGCTTCTTCAGTGGGAAGACGCTCTATACACTTCTGCAGAGAGTCTGCGTCGCCGGCGCGAATGAAGCCGCTGCACTTGACGAGGAGGTCCGCCACCGAGTCCGTGCTTCCGTCATCCAAGATGAGGTCGAACTCCGTATCTAGGATGTTGTCGATCCAGTCGGCGAGCTCGTCGGCCATCAGATCCGGAGTCGATGTCAGGTACTCGCATGTGACTTCTTGGAGCCTGGAAGGGTCAAAAGATGAAGTGGTTGAGTGCTGCTGCATACCAGCGATCCTTCTCTTTCGTCTGCGATCCTCCGGCGTTCATCTTCAGCGCGAGGACGTAGCGTGTCCAAGTACCGTACACCCGACGGACGACGTCTTCTAACGTGACTGGCGACATATCTGCAGTCCTGAGCTAAATCAATCCAAGGGTGAGCAATCAGGAAGGTCATCGGTAGGAGCGTGATACTTCGGTACACCAGAGCACACAATCGGATAAACGTTCAAGGACAATTTAATCCAGCAAGGATGGCCAACAGTTCAACTATGTACAACCGAAACAGCATCAACTACCCGCATGGAAGGCACGGGAATCATAAAGCACGCGTCAGATAATAGCTACGGACAAAGCTACATATCAAGAAGGACAAAGACCGAAAACTGGTCAAGCGACGGAAGGTACCCCGAGACCGGATGCGGATGAGAGAGATACTTTAGGCGACGAATGATACGAACGATCAGTTCTTCTTGAAACCCTTTCAGCTTAAATGACAAGAAGGTTAGTGAGATATTTCGTACTTGACATTCTCTCAGCGCGATGCAGGACCACTTGGCCACTTGGCCTTCTCTGTGGCGTAGTGTCTGGTGCGGTGCCATGTCAGCGGCGAATAGCAATAGCACTTGGCGAATAGAAGTCCGTCTTTATGTCTTCGTAGGGTCTGGATCTAGTCCTACAGCCTACAGCCCAGTGAACACCTTTCACCCCAAATGGCCAAGAGGTCTCGTTCGATCGAAGGATCGCACTTCTTCAACCTTCTTCTTCAACCAAGAAGCTAATCAAGTTCAATTCGGTCTCAGCTGCAAGATCGTATGTTAAACCTTGGCGTTTCGTCTCTCGTTTCTCGAGTTCTCATTGCATTCGGTCCTCTCCTTTTTTGGATCCTCTGACTGTACTTCAGTTTGTAATCATAAACCGATGACTAATTCAAGAGACATGACTCTAATGCATCACATTCGGATCTGAGATACGACGTAGGTTACGGTGAACTCGCTAGTAGTAGAAGAGATTTTGCGAGGGAATACCGGGATTAGGGCATGCGGAGGTCGTGGCACCGTTTCCCAACGCAGAGTGACTCGAGGGCGTGAAAGAAGAAGGATTGCATCGAAAAGAGGCATTGACTACCTCCAAAACCCTAGGTAAGGCGACCTTCCCAGAGGGTTCCAAGACCTCAGAGTGCGATGATTATGTGAATCAATGTCCTATATATGAACGTCTTCCGTGAGCCGCCCGTTCGGGACGTTCGTTGAATCTTCAACGGGGAGATTCGTCGTCGTCCAAAAGGCTAAGCTCAGTAAAGCCGACTCCATCCGCGTGGCATCTGTGTTGCAACGGGCAACTCAGTTGTGAGTAAACAATAGCATTGCTATCGAGGCCTTCCCAGTACCTTCTGTTCTTGTGTGAACTCCTCCACATCGTCCACTACGTGTTTGACGTCGATCGTGAGCGTGCTTAAGTCCAGTAGGTCTTCTTTATCACTTATACTCTTGAACCCATGTGCGATTCCTTTGATTAGGCCAGGGGAGTCCCTGTAGAGTAGGGTTGGCCCGAACCCGAACCGAACCGAACCGACCGTCGGTCGACTTTTTGGGTTCGGTTCGATTCGAAAATTTTGGGTTCGACCCAACCTTGCCAACATTGATATCCTAGTGCGACGGCCGTGATTTTGGACGCAGTGCTGTGGTCTCTCGATGTTTAAAGGCAAGGGAAACATCCAGAGACCCCCAAAATGGAAGCAAAAGCAGAACAAAAGAAAATAAACATGGATTTTGTTTTCGGGTTCGAGTTCGGTTCGGTTGACAATTTTTTTGGGTTCGGGCCAACCCTACTGTAGAGGCACTTGACGACTACGTAGTTGTCTCCGCTCGGGAGACGCGCCGCTTTCTCGTCCTTCAGAGAGAGTCGACTGCGGACCGGATCGTACGAAGTCGTGAACCTCTCCTTCCATCCAGCGGCTTCTTTTCCAATCTTCTGACCCTTCTGGAAGAGCGACCGATTGCGAGCGTCGCGGAAGTAGATGTCGCGGATGTATATAGTCGGCGATGGGGTCGGAGTAGTTCTTGAAACCGTCCAGCACGTTTCTACCACATGCGGCGCTGGCCTGAAGCCTAGTCCAAACTTTTAGGGTCTAGGGTCTAGACTAGGGTTGGTCTTCTTTTTTAGGCGGTCTTTCACTTTGTGTCGGTGGTGAGCGGTCGGATCGTTCCGCTGCTCTCTGAGTTAGCGGTCGACCTTCAATTCTCCGCCAATCAAATGACTGCCCCGGCTCCCAGAAGGAGTGGAACCCCAGGGATGCCGTAGTTCCAACGCCGCCAACAAGAAGAGGACGCCGCGACCACAGTGGCATTCCAGCAACTTCGTCTTCTTGCATGTCGAAGTCTCCGCCGAGCTCTGAAGATGGAATGGCCCGCAGAAGCAGGATCCCGAGTTCCGATGCCTCATCGTCTTCAACATGCGTCTTCCACCCACTTGGATGCCGGCCACGATGAAGCAGAGGATGTGGAGCGCCTCGGGAACCCCGGAATAGCAGCACCAACATCGGCCAACTCGTCTCTCAGGGATCGTCCAGAAATGAAGTCTGCTTTGCAAATGTGTGTCTATTGTACTCTGTCTCTGTTGTGCATTTATGGCGAAAAGTTAAAGTTAAAGTTAAAGTAAAAGTTAAAGACGGCGGGACGAGGGACCTCAGGGGATTCTTGTGACTCATCGTCCATTTGCTCCTGTTTCGCTGAGTTTTCTTCTTCGCCGCTGCTTTCGTTGAATCTTTGTCCATCCACTGAAAGATACAAGTTACCTCCGTCACAAAGTCCTTCTACTTCAGGCAAAATTAGCCCAAAGCCTTCCATTAGCCTGGATTCTCAAAGAGTGCAACTAACAAGCCGACAAGAAACCCACCTTCAACTTCCTCTTCTTCGTCTTCAATCTCTTCGTCCTCATCGCTCACGGAGGTGATGGAATCAGAATACATGCGCTCGGAGTCATCTTGTGGATCGTTGTCGCGAACTGAATTAATGTAACTTGTTGCTTCAAGAGAAAAGGAGCTCTTAATTACCGTTGACAAGCACGGGTTCGTTGGCTACTTCTTCAACGGCAGTCGCCGAGCTCTGGCTGTCGAGTCGGCGAGAAGACTGCGCGTCAGCATCGCTGTCGTACTCCTCGCTTTCCTCAACGGCGGCAACTCTATTCTCACGCTCGTCACGGTCTCTTTCGCTGTTCCGTTCTGTCATGCCTGGAAGAAGGTGAAAATGAGCAAAATTGGTCCAAAGCCTTCCATTAGCTTGGATTCTCAGAGTGCAACTAACAAGCCGACAGGAAACCCACCTTCAACTTCCTCTTCTTCGTCCTCAACGTGATCCCCACCTTCTTGGCTATCGTCTTCACCTTCAACGTCAATAACGTCCTCGTGCTCTTCGCCTTCATGCTGCGGACTTGAGAATGGCTAAAAGATTAAATAACATTGAAAAATTGAAAAAATTGATTTGATTAAAAATTGATCAAAACCATCTTGTAAATGGTAGAAGAATGAAGAATGAAGAAGTAGAAGCCACTCACCGACATGCCTTTGCGGATGGCTTGCACCAAATCCCTCTTGAGAACCTTGATGTACTCTCGCGAGTCCTATAAGAATTGCCATAACAATAGCGAAAAGTCGATTAAACAAACCTTTAGCTCTGCCTCCGGAGAATCCAATTCTTTAGCGCTTCTTAGCGCCTCTGCATTACTCTGCTCGGCCTCCTCTCGCAAGTCCGCAAGTTCCAGGGGAGAATGGCGGGCTATCCACATATCCCCCTTGAGCCGAGCGATTTTCCTGTGCAGGTCCACCTCCTTCGACTGCAGGTAGCTCTTGTTCTTCGTCGGACCTTTCAGCATCCATTTCTCGCGTTTCGGGTCTTCGCCTTCGGCAGCTTCTGCTTCTACCTTCGATTTCTTTGCAGGGGGCGAGTCAGACTCTGAACATCCATGTTATGGTATAATTCCAGTTTCTTACCAGAAAGTGGTTTCCTTTCCAAATGAGGCTGCAAGGTCGGTCCAATGGAAGGAGAAGGGGCATTTGAAGTCACCTGAGGCGTGGGAGCAGGTGCAACCAGAGAAGAACCGCTTACTAGAATGAAGAAATTGATAAGAAGGCTCCTCACGATCAAGCAACAAAATGGATTGGGGTTTCGCCAAAAGAATACTTACGCTGCATGAGGATGGCCTCAGAGAGCGCAAAGCGCTGATCGGTGGTAGGTTTTTCTTCTTTCGTTGGCGATGGATTTGTGCCGCGAATAAGTTCGCCGATAGTCACCGGATATCTGTAACAAATTGTTAACGAGGCAACAACACGTGGTGACATACTCAAACTTTTCCGTGGGCACAAAGTAGGAGCCTTGCCCACCTTCGGCCTTGGACAGCGGTCCTCTTAGAAATTCCACTTCATCGTTCCTGTACTTGACATAGGAACGGTGGAGAATCTCCCGCACTCGGGAAAGTTGAGGTGGTTGCCGAACCAATTTATACAGCCTGTCGTCGGCCTTCATTCGGTTCACAACAAACACCGCCGTATAGAAGAAGTCTAGCACTTCAACGTTAGGCTGTGGAAGTAACGGCTGGCGTTCCTTTTTTCCTGTTGGTGGTTGTTCTTCGTCCGCAACATTGCACTGATCTTCGTTTCCGGAGGGTTCGGCGGGACGAGGGGCCTCAGCGGACTCTTGGGACTCACCTGGGACAGCTGGGACGGGCGGGATCGACGACTGACGACGAGGATCAGATGCCATGTGAGAGTCGTCAGTGTTCAGCACTTCGGCCTCCTCGCCGCCTTCGTCGTCGTCAGACGAGTCTTCTTCTCCTTCGGCCTTCTTGCTGGTACTGGTCGCGCTCTTCACGGCTTCTTCAGTGGGAAGACGCTCTATACACTTCTGCAGAGAGTCTGCGTCGCCGGCGCGAATGAAGCCGCTGCACTTGACGAGGAGGTCCGCCACCGAGTCCGTGCTTCCGTCATCCAAGATGAGGTCGAACTCCGTATCTAGGATGTTGTCGATCCAGTCGGCGAGCTCGTCGGCCATCAGATCCGGAGTCGATGTCAGGTACTCGCATGTGACTTCTTGGAGCCTGGAAGGGTCAAAAGATGAAGTGGTTGAGTGCTGCTGCATACCAGCGATCCTTCTCTTTCGTCTGCGATCCTCCGGCGTTCATCTTCAGCGCGAGGACGTAGCGTGTCCAAGTACCGTACACCCGACGGACGACGTCTTCTAACGTGACTGGCGACATATCTGCAGTCCTGAGCTAAATCAATCCAAGGGTGAGCAATCAGGAAGGTCATCGGTAGGAGCGTGATACTTCGGTACACCAGAGCACACAATCGGATAAACGTTCAAGGACAATTTAATCCAGCAAGGATGGCCAACAGTTCAACTATGTACAACCGAAACAGCATCAACTACCCGCATGGAAGGCACGGGAATCATAAAGCACGCGTCAGATAATAGCTACGGACAAAGCTACATATCAAGAAGGACAAAGACCGAAAACTGGTCAAGCGACGGAAGGTACCCCGAGACCGGATGCGGATGAGAGAGATACTTTAGGCGACGAATGATACGAACGATCAGTTCTTCTTGAAACCCTTTCAGCTTAAATGACAAGAAGGTTAGTGAGATATTTCGTACTTGACATTCTCTCAGCGCGATGCAGGACCACTTGGCCACTTGGCCTTCTCTGTGGCGTAGTGTCTGGTGCGGTGCCATGTCAGCGGCGAATAGCAATAGCACTTGGCGAATAGAAGTCCGTCTTTATGTCTTCGTAGGGTCTGGATCTAGTCCTACAGCCTACAGCCCAGTGAACACCTTTCACCCCAAATGGCCAAGAGGTCTCGTTCGATCGAAGGATCGCACTTCTTCAACCTTCTTCTTCAACCAAGAAGCTAATCAAGTTCAATTCGGTCTCAGCTGCAAGATCGTATGTTAAACCTTGGCGTTTCGTCTCTCGTTTCTCGAGTTCTCATTGCATTCGGTCCTCTCCTTTTTTGGATCCTCTGACTGTACTTCAGTTTGTAATCATAAACCGATGACTAATTCAAGAGACATGACTCTAATGCATCACATTCGGATCTGAGATACGACGTAGGTTACGGTGAACTCGCTAGTAGTAGAAGAGATTTTGCGAGGGAATACCGGGATTAGGGCATGCGGAGGTCGTGGCACCGTTTCCCAACGCAGAGTGACTCGAGGGCGTGAAAGAAGAAGGATTGCATCGAAAAGAGGCATTGACTACCTCCAAAACCCTAGGTAAGGCGACCTTCCCAGAGGGTTCCAAGACCTCAGAGTGCGATGATTATGTGAATCAATGTCCTATATATGAACGTCTTCCGTGAGCCGCCCGTTCGGGACGTTCGTTGAATCTTCAACGGGGAGATTCGTCGTCGTCCAAAAGGCTAAGCTCAGTAAAGCCGACTCCATCCGCGTGGCATCTGTGTTGCAACGGGCAACTCAGTTGTGAGTAAACAATAGCATTGCTATCGAGGCCTTCCCAGTACCTTCTGTTCTTGTGTGAACTCCTCCACATCGTCCACTACGTGTTTGACGTCGATCGTGAGCGTGCTTAAGTCCAGTAGGTCTTCTTTATCACTTATACTCTTGAACCCATGTGCGATTCCTTTGATTAGGCCAGGGGAGTCCCTGTAGAGTAGGGTTGGCCCGAACCCGAACCGAACCGAACCGACCGTCGGTCGACTTTTTGGGTTCGGTTCGATTCGAAAATTTTGGGTTCGACCCAACCTTGCCAACATTGATATCCTAGTGCGACGGCCGTGATTTTGGACGCAGTGCTGTGGTCTCTCGATGTTTAAAGGCAAGGGAAACATCCAGAGACCCCCAAAATGGAAGCAAAAGCAGAACAAAAGAAAATAAACATGGATTTTGTTTTCGGGTTCGAGTTCGGTTCGGTTGACAATTTTTTTGGGTTCGGGCCAACCCTACTGTAGAGGCACTTGACGACTACGTAGTTGTCTCCGCTCGGGAGACGCGCCGCTTTCTCGTCCTTCAGAGAGAGTCGACTGCGGACCGGATCGTACGAAGTCGTGAACCTCTCCTTCCATCCAGCGGCTTCTTTTCCAATCTTCTGACCCTTCTGGAAGAGCGACCGATTGCGAGCGTCGCGGAAGTAGATGTCGCGGATGTATATAGTCGGCGATGGGGTCGGAGTAGTTCTTGAAACCGTCCAGCACCGCGTTGATGTACATCTTCTTGCGGTGGTACATGTACGTGCCATTCTTGTTTTCTTTGGGGTTGCACACAAACGTGTAGAAGTCCTGGCAAGGGTGGACGGTCTTGGAGAACTCGTGGTCGAGCTCGAAGTGGGTGCTGGCGGTGGCGGTTGAAAAGAGGAGAAGAAGGACTGCCCCATGCATCTTGGCATTCGAGCAAGATGGGGGTCTGCTGACGTTGGCCTTTTGTATGGGGCGAAAACGCGGTAGACGGAATTAATGCAGTGTTTTAACAGCATTCAGTAGATGCGTCCTTTTTGACGCTTGAAACAAATTATGCAGTTTACAGTACAACTATTATATTGATTTTTGATTCCATGTGGGACGGGTAGCAGCAGGTCAGCGTATATCATGAGTTGCTCTGCCAAGGCCTCGGTCGCAACACGGTTTTCGTTCATGCCTTCGGACACGGCACGAAGACCTTCAAGGGCTGCCTCACGGTCGGAGATCCATCTTTTCATTTTTATGAGTCCTTCGTGCAGGGCTTCAGAGCTAGCTAGGGACATAATGCCTAGTTTGTGGCACTGATGGTTTAATACGACGCACGTAGGGCACAAGGAGACGAATGGTGGTGCGGGATGGCATCCGAGGCACTACATCACAGGACAAGAAGCGCTCATCTGTGCATAGCACTCACGGCACTTCCAGTGTTCATGCGATCTAGAAGCGAGCTCCTGTTCTGAGGAGCTCTGGGAGAAGGGCGCCGTGGAAAAGAACATGTCTTGTGGCCTTCCCATGGGATGCCCACAAGTGGGACATTGTTGTTCGTTGTGGGTATGGACCCAGCGCTGGATGCAGTTCTTTCGGAACTCGGAACTCGGAAGTTCAATCTTCAAAACGGAAGTCGGAACTCGAAAGTGAAAAAAAGACCGGAAGTTCCGGACTTTCGGAAGTCGGAACGGAATTCCGCACGCCCCTGATATCGACGCCTAGCGGAGCGCCGCCAGCTCTCTCCTTAAGGGTCTCTCCGCCGCCGCTTCTTTCCTCCTGCCGAAGAACGCCTTTCCTCGTACCGGTTATGCTGTCCCGAGCACTAAGTGCCTGTATAAAGATTTGTCAGTTGAATCCTCGACTTTTCGTACTCAGCATGATTTTACTTCCGATTCTCATTTTATTTTCATTTAGATCCTCCGGGAACAGTGTAAAAAAGGAAAAGTATAATATTGAGCAAAGTATCTGGCCATAGCTGGCTTGCAGGGTCGCACAGAAGGACGATCGATATCTGGGGAAAATTGGGGACAAAACACGACGGTCACGGCAGAGAAGAAACAGCTTCGCGGCTTTCGAAGATCGTCCGCAGCTCCTCGACTGGACGGTCCTTGATATATTCCGCGAAGATGTGCTTGCAGCAGAACTTGTAGAGCCAGGTGATCTCCAAGTAGTTGGCCGCCATGACCAGTTTGGCCACGTCGGCGATGGATAATTCAGCGAAGAACTCTCTGTCCCAGCGCGGCATCTCGAATGTTGGCGGTGCGGGACGCGGCCCCACATCCCGCGACTCCACCTCTGGTACCGGGTCCATCTTGTGCGCCTCGCACCACTTGGCCACCCGTCGCGTCGTGGCTCCGTCCACGTTGTGGACCGGGATAGTCGCTTCTGCGTCGCCATGAGTCTCCTGTAGCATCTGTCGGAGCATCACTGACTGCTGGAGCGCGCGCTCCGAGATGTCGACGATTTCGCCGTCGCATGATACGAGCTTAAACGTCGCCATGAGTCTCTGGAGTACGTTTTGCTAGAAGACAGGAATGGGCTTATCAGATGGACAGTTTTTCGCCGCGAACTAATAAATTTCCGAAGGGGACACGAGCGAAAGAAAGCCGAGCATATGTGCTGTGGACTGATAAAGAAAATAGGTAGATGTGTTTTCCCGCCTTGAGAAGTACAATGGCGGCGTTCTTTCACAGCAAAAAGAAGGTGAATGCGATAAGTCCTCCGAGCTGGTAGCCTATACCATTTGAGGCATCATGGGGGCGAGTTACGTTTAAAGGCTTGAAACAGAGAATATCCAGGCAACTGAAGACGAGGAGATGAGGAGGTACGAGCAGCGACCGAACGTGTGATCTTTCCAAGGGACGACATGTTTATGTCCATTTATTCAAACGACACAGAGAGCCTCAGAAGTAGGGGGTCTCCTTGGCGGGGTGGTCAGCGATGGCTCCACGGAATCGCTCGAGCTTCACGCACTCCTCCATGAGTACCTCCTCGAGTTGCACGAGCTGAAGAAGGACACATCAGAAGTAGTATAGAAAAGGGGCTAGAAATCTTCTTTGGTTCCCTCGAAAGTCCGAAATTCGGTTCCAAGCCCATTCACAAGACTCACATGGCTGTGTTTCGATGAGTACATCGAGCGCGCGTTCTCCAGCGCACCAAGGGCCCGGTCCACCTGAAGAACCTTGTGCTCGAGCTGTTCGGCTTCCTCGCGGATACGCGCCACATCAGCGTCCCTCTGTCGGGCGAACTGCTTCTTCTCCTCGTCGAGCGCCGCCCTCTCACTCATCACTCGGACGAGAAGGTTCTGCTGCTCGGCCATAAAGCCGCTCTTGTCAGCGTCGATCTCCATCTTACGGCGCTCTAACATGTAGAGCAGCTCCCGCTGGTCCGTCTTGAACTTCTGCTTCTCGTCTGCCAGACGTCGCCTCTCTTCCTCCAGGCTCTGCTTGTCCTGAATTGAAGGGTCAGCAGATGTCACCCGGTTTCGTGGGAGAGAACCCTCTGGACAAAGCAGAGAATTGAGTTAAGGGTGAACTCACCTGCTCCAGAAGCAGCTTGTGACGTTCGAACACGTCCATTAGCTGCGCGTTGACCTGCTCTACCTTGCGCTTCTCGGCTTGCAGAAGGCGCGTCTCCTCGGCCAGTTGCCGTCTCCGCTCCTGTAACTCGGCCTCGCTCGCTCTCCGGAGTTCCTCCGCCTCGAGAGCCTGTCGGTCTCCCAGCCGCGTCACACTTCCGCTGATGCGCTCCAAGTACTCCTTCATGGACTCCACCTTGTCCACCACCTTCTCCACCTCGCCCTGGCGACTCTGGTCGGCCAGCAGCCGGCTCCTCTCCGCGTCGAAGCCTGCCTTTAAACTTGCGATCTCCATCGCGTGCTGGCTCGTCAGCTCCGAGATTTGTCTCCTAAAGAAGTGGAGGATCTTATACTTATAGTTCCTCCGCGTTCGTAAATAGTGACATCAATTGGTAGCTTTAAAAGAACGAAAACTATGGCACAGCCTGGAACCCTTTGAACCCACCTGTGCTGGTCCCGGAGATCGTCCAGCTCCCTTTGGTGTTCAGCGCGAATTGAGCCAAGACTCTGGCGAGCGTCACGCGTCGCCTTTTGTTCTTCTTCGCGTTCGTAACGGAGCTCCGATAGTTCCCTCCTCAGTTGCTCGACTTCCCTCGAGGCCGATGGGTTTCCTGGAGGCGCCTGAAATCCTTTTGCCGGCTTCTCGACGAGCAGATCCTCCAACGAATCCTTCTTCTTCGTATCGCTCTCGAAGGTGACATGGGGTTTCTTGCCCGAAGAGGGCCGACTCGACGGTCCGCTAGAGAAGAGGTCTCCGAGGTCTCCGCCACGGCTCTGGGTGCGCGATGCCGATGTCGCACGTTTCGGAGCCCCGAAGAGATCGTCGAGGATCGTTTTTTGTCCCTAAAAGGCCGCAGTGTTTTGATTAAAGGTGGTGCATTTTGCCAATCGGTACAGATTCAAAGGTTAGAAGCTTTTTCGAGTTCTTTTTGTGCTGACCGGTCTACATAACTCTAAAGGGAGCTCACCTTGTTGCCGGGAAGCGCAATATCCAGATCGTCGTCGTCCATTGGGGTAACCACAGAACCGAGTGGCAGCTATGCCGGCGGCGCGTTGCTAAGGAGACGCATAAGGTGACGAGCATGGAGGGGACGGCTGGCGACGTAAGCGGGCATCAATGACGGCTCAAGGAAGGAACACAGGACAGTTGCTTATGTCCGGATATTGATATTGCTCAAATGTCACACGAGTTTGTCAAGACCAGTGGACGAAGAAGAGGATCGTTCGTTCTGGGTCCGAGCGGACGAGCTAAGCGTAGAATCTTGCCTTCGGATGCCAGAAGTATTTCTCCGTAATTTCAACATTTAGTCAATCAATAGGCGACTATCACTTTTCGAGAGAAACGTTTCTAAAGTAGTCTAAGGACAGAATTGGAGAGAAACGCATCATTTATCGGGGAGTAAGGAGCGGCCAGCAAAACAGAAAAATACAGTTGACACAACGATCAATTAGTGTTTGGGGGTGCGAATCCCTCGCGGGGTTCAAAGAAGGCGCGGAGCTGCTCTATAGAACGGTCCTTGATGTAGTCTAAGAAGATGCGTTTACAACAACTCTTGTAGAGTAAGGGGATGTCCAGGTAATTGGCGGCCTGGATTAGGCTCGCCATCTCTGGGATGGAAATAGCGTCAGAACTGAGGAACTCGCGGTCCCAGGGGGTCATGTCGAAGGGCGGTTCAGCCGGCTTCGGGCCCGATTCGCTCGGTTCTGGCTGCGGCTTGGCGTCCTTTTTGTGCTTCTCGCACCACTCTACGACCTTGCGGATAGTGGCACCGTCCACATTATCCAGTGGTATCGGCGTGTCTCCACTCTCCAGCTCCGTACCTTCGATCATCGTTCGAAGCATGATGGACTGCTGGAGCGCCTCAGAAGAGATCTCCACGAGTTCGTGGTCTTTCGATTGCAGTCGAAAAGTCGTCATAACCGGAAACAAGATTTTAGGTTTTTTTTTTTGGTTTGAGCAGTATTCATGTATCCGTCAGCTTGTACCGTAATTTGCGGGGCAGTGAATCGAACATCATGAGATAAAAACGTCAGTATCGCACAGGCTTGATACAAAGGCGACCGCTGTTGAGGGCGCTGACTGAGCAACTGAGAGGCTTTATCGAGTCGAAGGCACAACAGTAACAATGAAATGCACGGTAGAATCTCTGAAATCGGGCGCTATATACAACTCTGAGGGGCCACCGGGGCCGGAATGTTTCTAGGACGACTAGAAACTGCTGAGGAGATTCATATCTTGGTGGAGCTTGCGAAGAACATCCCAGTGGATGAGGGAGACGGTTGATGGCTCCGGGTCCGAATGGGGCCCGAGGGAAGCACAGGAGTACGACGCCGACGACGAGGAGGAGTCTCTTCTCCTGCGCGTCATCTTCAGCAGCGTCTGCCAGGTCGTCAGCGGGTTTGCGGAGTTGATCATCCTCGAAGTGACCTCGAAGACGGCCATCTAAACAATGGATTTGGATTTTGGAATGGATTTTCTCGAGGGAAACAGTCTTCCAATTGGAATTTCCAAAATCGGAGGAAATCCTCTACCACACGACGGAAACGTTTTTCCGATTCAGAGAAATTTCTCTGTGATTTTAACCTTCCGTTAGCATATGGACGGTTATTATCATTTTTTACAGAAATATTTCGAAATAAGCTGCTTCGCCGCAGAATAACCTCTCTTTGAAGTTTTAACCCTTCCCTAATGCACCTACCTTGCTCTTGCTGGCGACATTTGCGTGTGCCATCGCACGGTAATGCCGGTAGAGGTCGCGGTAGAGCGCCTTGAGGGCTGGCGGTGTGCTCTGTTCCCAATAAGGTATCCTGTCGTCCAGCTCGCTCTGCCACAATTCCACCAGACTCACCAGCACCCACTCGTAGCTTGCGGCGAGCATCAGTTTCTGACATGGACGGGGTAAAAACCATTTTTCAAGGTTCAAACCTTACCTCGATGTGGGTAGCGGCGTGGCTGGGCTGCGTCCCGGGCGTCCCGGAGATCTTCTGAAGCTGTTCTGCGGCGCTGCGTATGTGGATCCACACGACTTTCGAGAAGTCCTTCTTCTCGCGATCTTCGTTGAACAGCTTCCGGCTGCAGAACGCGTGACCGACCGACAGCGCAAGATTACTGTAACTATATAGGTGCTGTAATTGAAGATGGACACATACTTCTTGAGGAGTTGCGCAGGGCACTTTCGCACAACCGCGTAGTGTTTATGGGCACGTTGTGAGTCGGCGTATTTCCAGTAGAGGGCGCAAGTTACCACGTGCGTCCACCAGGAGCATAAGTCGTCACCCTGCAGCGTAATCGGCGAGTCCCAGTCCATCATACTTGCATCTGAAGGGGCCGTTTACAATATGAAAAATGGTCGCTGGTTCTTGGTTTTGAGTTTTTCTTTCTATTGTGCTTTTTGTATGCTATCTTTTGCCTAAGATGAATGGAGAAGCGCACCTTTAGGGGTATTCCTCGTCGTCGATGCGTAGTGAGTGGAGATGTTCAGCAGGAGGTGCGACATTTCGACGAAGGCAGCCAGGTTACCCAGCCTCGAACTCTGAAGCTCCGCGGCGAGACTCCACAGGAGGTGCATCTTGAAGGCGGAGGTGAGCCGGTCGATGGGTTTCACTGAATAACACATGCTACTTGAGGGAAAAATGACGAAGAATGGCGAAAAAGATTCGAACCGGTTCGAATGGAACCAATCTGACTGTCGAATTCGGCTTACCTGAGAGGTAGTGAGTGGAGAAAGGGAAGTGGTTCATGTGTTTACTGCAAGTGAGGAGGGCGTTGACGTTTTCTGTATCGGCGAGGAAACGCCGCGCCACCGGGTGGAAGAGCCACTGCATGCTTCGTATTGCGGCATCGTCGGGGTCCAAACCGGCATGTCGCTTGGCGCGCTTCATGAAGTAGGCGGCAAGCAGGGCACCGGGGTAACGGGGGAGGCAGGAGCGGATTCGGAGTGCCAGGTTCACGTAGATATCAGCACGGTGAGCATGGGTAACGCCGTCAGGTGAGATACCCGCCGCCTCTGCGAGGTTAACGGCACATAGCGCCAGATTGAGGCCGGCCAGTCGGCCGGACTCGTCGTCCACGCCGATCATGTGCAGCTGGTGAAGTTGATGGTACAGGAGGGCGGTGGCCGCATGAGACCGGCACACTACGGAGACGGTGAGCGTTGGCGAACGACGACGGCGCGAGAACCAGCGTCCAACCCAGAGGCTGTTAAGGATGTGTCGAATGACCTGCCAGGTGATGGATACGAGTTCGTCGACGCCGGCACATGGCATTGGCCTGTTCAAGATCTGCAGTGCTTCCTGCAGCTGCCGCTGTGCCTCCTTGTAGTTTCCGCGGAGCACCGAGGACGAGGCGCTCCGTTTCAGCTCGACGAACTCGGTCCAGGAAGCCGACTTCGAGTCCGTCACCGGTTCCCCATACACGAGGAGCCTCGTGAGCACACAAATGATGAAAAACACATTGATAGACCAGATGAAGAAGGGCCGGATGATCCATTCCTGCCACCAGAAAACGCCATCCGGATCTGAAACCAGCGGGCATGAGGGCTTCCGAAGTATACGATCACTCACCCATCTCGAAGGCGTTCTCGGAGAGCGTGCGCCGGGGGTATATGGCCGCTCCGGTGTTACCGTACCCAACTGCGGTCCCAGCGCCTGTGGCGAAGAGAAAGGCGAAAGGGTTACAAACAACCACCATCATCATAATGGCAAAGAGGGTCACTTGCGATTTTTCGCTACTCTTCTGCGCCTTCGACGTCTTCATGGGCTTCATGTGGGTGACGTGGGTGGGCGAGGATTCAGGTGAGTTCGACTGAGAGCTGAGGGGCGACTCTGAAGCGAAACTCTTCGCCTTCCTGAGAAGAGCGCGCGCTTCGGACTCCTCGTGGGGCGGGGGTTCAATACCGGCGGCCTTCAGCGCGCCTCGGAGCTTCTCCACCTCCCGCCGGAGGTCCGAATTTTGAGCGCGAAGCGAACTGATCGACTCGATTGCTTTCCGGAGTGTCACCGACTTGCTGAGCTTCGCGTCGTCGCCGGCCAGCATCACCTTCAGCACCTGGATGCGATCGTTAATCGACGAACGGTACTTCTTTTCGATGAGGTTGTGCGCTGTACGGCGCTCCACTTTGGGTCCCTTTCGAGCTCCTCCTGTCCCCGTGTCCATCTCGATGTCCGAGTCGTCACCGACACCCCAGTCGGGTACTGTAGCATGGTCGTAGCTTGGGCTCACGAGCGGAGAACTTCCAGCGTCCGAGAAACCTCCGGAGGTGGCGAGCGAGACGCGCGACTCTTTTCGGCGAAGTGATTCGGTTAAGGGCGCTGGCGTGGCCATCTTTGGAGGGCCAGAGGGACGCCGCTGCCGCTCCTCAGCCGGTGGAGAAGCCGTCGCCGATGGGTTCGATTTGAGGCGCTCAAGTTGTTCTGGGGACATTTGGAGAAGCATCCGTAGAAGTTCCTCCTTTGTGTTAAGGGCCTCGCGTGCGCGGTCGCCTTGCTCGGGTTGGGGAGCTTCAAACACCCTCGAAGGAGCAGGAGGGGGAACACAAGGCTGTTGCTGTTGTTGTTGTTGCTGTTGGAGTGGTGCTCCATGGGAGCTCTGGAAAGGCACGGGTGAAGAACTAGAGTATTAAAGGTTAAGTCTTTACAAAAGTTGACTAATTTCAATCTTAAATCAAATCATATCTATTGAAGAAGGAAGGCGTTTGATTAAAAGGCGTTAGACCAAGATTAGATTCCAGGTCCTGATCTGATTAGATAAGACCCACGTGGGAAAGTATGGATCGGAACATTCAAAACTGTGGAGAGGTCCGTCCAAGGGTTTGGACAAAAGATTCGGGTCGTCAGACGTTGGATAACATTTGAGTGGCCGAAATGGATTCTGAGTTCGGAGCACTTCTTTAGACGTGAGACCTACCGAAGCGGTCTCGTAGACACCGTTGAAGTAGGAGTTCTGGACCGCGGCGTAATGCTGCTGCATGGGGGCGTACTGACTGGTCTGCGGGTCCATCGGCGGCGAGGGGTAGCCTGAGGAGGCGGCGGACTGCACCATCGAAAGAGTCGGTGGCGCCATTCTCGGAGAAGCGTGGTGCTCTGCGCCGTAGTCGTAGCTGACGATAGCGCCGTTCCGCGGGTACTCGACGAACATCGCGTGCTCCTCGGGCGGCCGCAGCTGCGATACGATGGAGCCGATCTCCTTCTGGTAGAAGGCGTCCGGCGACTCAGACTTCACCATCTGTTGTTGGCCGTAGTCGTTGACGACGAGGAGCTGCGGAGTCTGCGGCACGGCATGCTGTGGTGCCGCCGTCGGCTCCCACATCATCATGTGGACGTCGGCGGCGGCGAGTCCGGCTTGCCCGTGCGGCTGATTGCGGATCACCTCTAAACAAGTGAGTGAGGTCAGGGGGTCGGGCCAGTTGCGCACCAGTCAGATCGTCGAGGTCGGTGTCCAGCGATAGAAACGGGTCGTTTAGGAGCACGTTGGCCGCGGGGAATTCCATCTTGGACGGATGGGCATCGGCCGCGGACAGGACGGGCGGAGGTGGACTAGGAGCACCTGAAGCTGCACACCGTCACCCCCTATGCAAATCGGTCAAAAACGCGCCGCGCTGCGAAGGCGAAGGCCGAGTGATAAGAAGAAGTGTCGAACGGGCGCAAACCCTGCTGTCAATAACTCGCCGCTTGATTCCCGGGGTGATCAGTGGTCGATTTCGATGGGCTCGACTCCGATGGCCGACTCTCGACAGTGAGTAAGCGGAGGAGGTGCCCTATCTCCCGACGCCCTATCTCGAATGCTGACGACGCGGGAACGGTGTAGCCCTACCCGATCGCCCAACGTAGGCTCCCACACAAGACTGCGCGCACGTGATCGATCGACAAAAGTCAACTGTTCATTTTATAGATCAGAAAGGTGGAGACAAGAAAGGGACTGCATTTGCACGCGGATGCACCCCGGGGGCACCACAGATCATTGGAATTCCGTGTCCGGTCGGGAGGACGGAGACGGCGCAGAAGACATGATCGCCGTAATCGCCGCGAAGTGATCGTCTCCGAGGGGCTGCAAGATTAAAATGTCAACGTGTGAGAAGAGTGCGGCGCCGGCCCATGGTGGTCTTTATCAAGGAGTAGACCACAGATCAGAAACGGTGGGCCAAGAAGAAGGTCACAGGACAGTGATAAGGGGCCCGAATTTGGAAATAGCGATATGGTCAAGACCAACAGATTGCCTTGCGAAAAATCTCTTTTGTTCTGCTGCATCTCCGATAACCGACCACATGTTAGCGAAAGATTACAGCCACGAAGAAACATCTTCGCGCTCAGACGGGCGTCTATGGGAATGTTTCCGCGGGAACGTGATAACTTTCCATGTGTGAGCGAAAGGTTAGACCACAGTGAAATGTTTCTGCGCTAGGATCGACTCTTCTGGAAATATCTATTGCGATTCCGATATCAGTTGTTGCCGCTTATCCATCTGTCCGATGCGTGCTTCGGTATCACATCGAAATATTTGGAGACAAAATGGACAAAAAAAAAAGAGTTTCTTCGCCTCTACACCTTCCCCCAACATACCTTCCACACTCTTCTCGCCAGCCTAATCCAGATATCAAGGAGCACCAGTGCATGATTTCCTGATACACATTTCTGAATCGGTCTCCCCTCCAGGACATCCTGTGTACAGGGCACTTGCTACTTCGACCAGCTGGACCATGTGATGCGTCTCTATCAGGGCCGCACTACCGTATCCCTGGACGCACAGAAGCGTTGTTATGGCGGGGTCACTCGTCCGTGCCAGCCAGAAGAGGCGCATCGGAACGCGCTCCGTCCACTCGTCTGACCGCCGTCCGCCCAGCTGCGCCCCTCCGGGATGTTCCGGGCCACTTCGTGGCGAGACCGCGCGCCCACCGCACGGCTTCTGTATTGATCGCCGCCATCACTCTGCTCTCCCGCCTCTTCTGCATGCATCGGATCTGCTTCAATTTTGTAAACTAATCACGCTCTCCCGCAATGGGTGTCGAGAAAGCCAGTCCCTTGCCGGGTCGCGCTGAGACCGTCGATGTTCGTCTGTCGTTCGGCGCTATTGATCGCGGTGCGTTCTGCCGCTGCGGGCATGTTTAAAAGCCGCAACTTCGTCTCGGCACGGGCGACTTGCAGCTGCGCGCGCCGTCGCGCACGTCGGGAACAGTCCGGAGAAGCTCGCGCCATCACTCCTCGTGTTTTCGCGCATCGTTTCCAGCTAGGACGCCCTAGCTTTACATTGGTCACCAATATACAGCTGCCAGTTACTGACAATATGTACACACCCGTCTCCAGATCAATCTCCATTCCGGTCTCTGGTAATTTCTAGATGATTGACCATCTCAAACTATACCACAGGCTTACATTTCTCGCCAGACCATCTATCTCCGTGGCGCTCCGTTCCCGCCAATATGTCTCCAGTTCCACGCGATGAACTCCTGAACTAGGAATTTTCAAAACCCGAGCTCCCTTTCCCATTTCATTTTCCTAGATAGAGAAACCAAGAAGACAGTGCCAAAACAAGGAACATACAGTTAGTCCCTGCAGTCCTCCTGATTTTGCATATATTCAAGCCCACTCCACTCTATTCCCTACTTCCGTGCTCGCAGCACCCATTTTCGTGCGATTCACCGACCTCACTTTCCAGACGATTCACTCTGGTCTCCAGAAGAGTCTCTGTCCCCGCAGCTCCAACCTCTGCGAGCAGAGTGCGCTACGATCCGAGCTTCGGAACACGCCATAGATTCCGCGTCTGCGCGCGATATGCGATGAAAGAAAGCGAGGGACCGAGCGCCAGAATCTCCTCCTCAGCCTCGCTGTTTTCCGACGATGGTCTTCGGCTCGGACGCGCCCGCTAACGGCGCCGGCTCAGTCGAGTCGAAGGCGATCCGCGGTCGTCGAGTCGACAGCTTCGCCTCCAGACTAGCGTAAGTCCACGCGTGAACGTGTTCGCCTGACCGCGCCGTTTGCAGTCGAGCGGCAGCCGCGCAGCAGAACGTCGGACAGCAGCCGACCTCCTCCTCCTCCTCCTCTAGAAGCAGC
This sequence comes from Steinernema khuongi, assembly GCA_016648015.1. Lineage (NCBI taxonomy): Eukaryota > Metazoa > Nematoda > Chromadorea > Rhabditida > Steinernematidae > Steinernema > Steinernema khuongi. The sequence continues at coordinate 85,733 of JADLIF010001817.1, read as the reverse complement.
GTAAGCTCCCTGTCGCCTCTTCCCCTTGAAAGTCGAGTTGTTTAGTGTCAGAAATGTGGAATCGTTCAGGGGCCCGAGGACCGCTGGCCGGCCCCGGGCTTCTGCACGGCCTGTGTGCAGAAACTCTGTGGCGTCTGCAAGAGCCCGATTACCAAGCAGCAGAGCTCGATTCGCTGTCTCTCCTGCCACTGCTTCATCCACGTGCACTGCGACTCCTCGGCCTCGTTACAGACCCAGTACACGTGCCCGCCCTGCCAGAGGACGCGCATCGCCATGGCCCAACAACAGCAGCAACAACAGCAACTGAACCCGCAACAGCTGGCGCAACTCGTACGCTCCGTAGATCCGACATCCTTCGCCACAGCCTTCCCGCCGCAGCAGCTCCTGCAACATCTTATGCACTTCAACAAGCCGGCGGCGAGTCCGCAGTCCTCCTCCGACTTCGACGACTCATCTCAGAACGTCTCCCGCTCAGCGATGTCCTCTCCCACCACCATAACCACAACGGCGAGCGGAAGCGCCTCGCCCGCGTTGGCCAACGGCGACAGCCTCGACGGCGAGGAGTTCCGGATGACACCGCGGCGCGGAGAGGGTGCGTCACGCGGTGCCCGTGCCGGCAAGAAGAAGCCAGGCGTAGGACGTCCTGCAAAGAATCGGAGCGGAGGGAAGCCCGCATCGACCATCGCCTACCTGGCCGAGAAGGGTCCCCCGGGGAAGGGTCCCGCCGGGAAGGGCGGAAAGGCCCGAGGCCGCTCACAGAAGGGCAAGGGCAAGGCTCCGAAGGCACGGAAGTACCGCGCGGAACCCCGTGCTGCACTGCGAGCCGACGACGGAGCCGAGAACGAGGACCCGAAGATTCGAACGGTCGACGAGAACGACTACGTGCGTACGGCGATCGTGACATCCGCTCTGGATACCTATGTGAAGGAAGCTCCCCTATGCCTTGTCTGTGGCAGCATAGGCAAGGACGTAGAAGGAACTATGCTGGCCTGCTCCAGCTGCGCCCAGAGCTACCACACCTACTGTGTCGGCATGCACGACAAGGTGAGAAAAGCAGTGAAACGCATTTCGAACTCTCGAATTATGAGTTTTTCATCTGAATTATTTGAAGGTCTCCCGAGGGATATTTCTCAAAGAGCTGGTCTTGACCACAGAAGTCCTTGATTTTACGTTTCCGCTAGCACACGGGTGATTACTCCTTTTCTGAGAAATATGTCCAAAAAAGTCAATCTCATAGCAGAGATATTCCTTTGTAGTTTTAACCTTCTGACAACACATTAATGAGTCTCACCTTTAGGGAGAGACATTTCTAGATACAGATCTTCTCATCATTTCAACAAACGCCCACAGTAGTCTATCGTGCGGGATAACTTTTAAAATTCACAGGGAATGTTCCGAACAATCAGATGAAGAACCACAAAACCCGATAGTTCGATTCGCACGTTCAAAATAAACTTGTATAAACCCGGTTCGTGCCAACCCTAGCTTCTACAGATGAGCACGACGATTCTGAAGCGCGGATGGCGCTGTCTGGACTGCACGATCTGCGAAGGCTGCGGCGACGGGAAGGACGAGTCGAAACTGCTTCTTTGCGACGAGTGCGACATGGCCTTCCACACGTACTGCCTGGATCCACCGCTAAACGCGATTCCGCAGGGCTCCTGGCGCTGCAAGTGGTGCACGACCTGCACACGGTGTCAAAGCCGAGTACCCTCCGCCTTCGATCTTCAACACAACGAGGGCTTCTGCGGACCCTGCTACTCACAGCGCAAGTGTCCGAAGTGCAAAAAGCTCTACGAGAACGGCGACCTTATGATCCGCTGTCAGCACTGCTCCAGGTACGTGCTACCGTAACCACTACTGGGGAATTGGACCATTTATATAAGCATTCCGCGTCCTGATCACTGATCGTAATCCATTCAGGTGGCTGCATGGTCGCTGCGAGGATCTTACGACAGAGGAGATGCTGGAGAACGCGGCAGAGAACGCGTATCGCTGCTCCCTATGCCGACCCAAGAGCCAGGATCCGTCCACCACAATGCTTATCGACAACGTACTCCTGACCAAGGCGGCATTAGAAGAGATGAGCCAGCGCCACGGAAACCACTTTCTCCGCTCCACCTCCTCCATGAGCCTAGGAGCCGTGATCGACCCCTTCCATCGCGTGCCTCAGCCCGGCTTCGATAACGGTACGTCCTTCTCTTTCGATGATCAGAATCCTCAAAGAAATGTTTAATTTCTTTACACTTAATTTCCCTGGAGAAATTTTAAGATCTTGTGGAGCGGAATTTATGGTTTGCTTCTTACAGATGGGTTCGTGGACGACGGCGCTCTGGAAGACCGCTGCGACAGTGACTTCGTGGTGGCACGAGGGCGTGGTCGCGGCGGACTGCGCGGCACGCGGATGCCGCGGCTTGGCGTTGGCGGCTTCATCGTGAAGCAGCCACGGCACCGGATGCTGGCGGCAATGAGCCTAGAGGAGGAGGAGGCCGAAGGCGAGTTGCAGGCCAATGGAAAGCCGAAGGTAAAACGGCCTCGGAAGCCACGGCGTCCGCCGTTGGAGGAGTGCTACCCGCCGCAGGTGCAGGAGAGCTTCTTCGGAATGCAACCGGTGGACAGCCGCACACTGGAGGCTGTTGACGAGCCCATGTTGGACATCTACCTGAAGACGGGTCTCGACGCTCAGATGGAGAAGACTGGCTGCGTCCTGCGCGGAGAAGTGGCCGAGCAGCTGGCCAACGAGGACATGATGATCGACGATGCGGAGCTGGCCGGCTTGGACATGGACATGGACGTCGAAGACTTCAATCTGCTCATGGACGACGACGATGAGGCACTTAACCAGATGCTGGGAGACAACGACGATCTGGCTGACGCACTTGATATTGCCCAGTCAGATCCGCTCTTCGAAGCAGCGCGGCAACCCCAGCTCCTAATCGACCAGCACCACCAAGTAAGGGCAACTCGATTTGAAAGTTTCCATCTTCTTGACTTCAGGTGACCGCGGGGATGCCAGTCAGCTTCCACAACGCACACGTCCCGCCGCACATGCAACAGATACAGAGGCCGCAGCCGCCACCACAGCGGCCACCGCAGAAGGCGAAACCGGACATCGAGAAGGGGAACCAGGCGACGGAGCGATGGCAGGATGACGAGCCTCTCGGGGACAAGGCGACCAAGGCGGCAGTGCTCTACGCGAATATCACGCGGCCGAACCTGCGACAGGAGTATCCCGAGTGGAGCGAGCGCCAGAAGCAGATCACAAGGATGTGGCGTGCCCTGGACCAAGCCGAGCGCATCAAGTATGTGGCCAAGGCGCGTGAGAACCGTACCAATAACACGAAGAAGGCGCGTCTTATGAAGAAGGCGACGGAGTGTCCTTCGACGTCTGCAGTGCTGCGCCCGGCAGCTCCAGTTCCCATGGCGCCTCAGTTGCAGATGGCAGCGATGCGCCAGCAGCACATCAAAGTAAGCTTGTCGTAGAGTAAGATCGAGTTATAGTCGGGTTGGAACAGATTTAATCTCAAATTCTAAACCAATGTCTAACTTCCTTAACTTAAGATGGAGCACCCGGCGCAGATGACGCTTCCCCCCAAGCAAGCCTTCAAAGTGCCGACCGTACCGCAGACGCCCATCGACCACGGCCCCGCGACATCGTTCCCTGTTCCCCCGCAGATGCGTCCAATGCAGCCGCAGTTCGTACCGCAGTCCCCGGTACCACAACACCCACCTCAAGTGCTTCTCCCTCCCCAAGTGATCGAGCAGTATGAGCTGATGCGGAAACGAACGCTGGATCTAGAACGACAGCAGATGAGCATCGAGAACGAGCTTTTGAGGATGCGGAAGGCGAAGAAGAACTTGACTGCAAAGCGGCGGCAGCTGCAGAAGAGCGCAGACGGCGCCGCAGAGCTGAACGAAGCAGATTTGCAGCAGTTGGGGAGCCTGGCCGAAGCGATTCCGGAGCGACAACGCGCCCTCGAGGAGTGTCGCAAGGACCTCCGCGCGCACCAGGCCACAGTCCTGGAGTTCGAGGCGAAGTACGGTATCCAGGGCGCGATGCGACCCACATCTACGGCGCCTTCGCCACATCGACAATCTCCCGCGGTGAAAATGGAGCTGCTCGAGTTCTCGGAACCGCCGACCCCAAGTAGCGGGCGGCCCGGCTCCTCGGCTTCTTTCGACTTCCAGAACCAGCCAGCGAAGCGGGGTCGCAAGAGGAAGATCAAGACGGAGGAGCCGGCGAGCCAGCCGATGCCGACACTCGGTGGCTACTCGCTGGAGATGATGCGCTCGGACGAGGAGATCGGCGCCTACTTCGTGCTCTTGGACGTGGTGAACCGTGCGACGCGAATGGTGGACGGATCAGAACACGAGGATGGCATCCGGCAAATCCTGCAACAAGCAACACAGGGTCGACCGCCACCACCACAGGCGTTCTCACAGAATCAGCTGCAAATGCCGATGCTTGGTGAGCCTCCGAAGGCGAAGAAGAAGCGCGCACAACCACTTAAGAAGCCACTGGTGGAGGCCGACGACTACACCCTGTTCGTGCAGCGAGTGGACACGCAGCTCCAAATGTGTCTTCCCATTGCGCACTACTTGCAGGTAAGCACGCTTTCTCTCTTCAGAGAATTTCTTCATTCCCTTAACCTTCGGCTGACAAGTGGTAATCTTACCCCCTTGTTCCTGTGGCTGACTCCTTTCACTCTCTTGAAAGGCGTATTCTTAAAAGTGATTTCTACAGAACCCGTCGTCAACGCGCTGGAAGGGCGACCAGTACATGTTACGGGACATGGGCCTCTCCACTCTTCCTGAGAAGGGCCCTCAAACGGCGGTAATAGGGAACGAGTTCGGAGAGGTGCGCCTCAACTTCGTCCGCGACTACTTCGATGATCTTGAGCACCGACGGCACAGGGACGCACCTGGACCCGTTGCTTACAGTAACCCCTCTACGCAGCCACCACCCATGGCGACAATCTGCCAAGAAGTTAACCTTGCCAACCTGTCGCACTACCCGGGGAGTCATCAAGCGCCAGCTGTTTACTTCGACGCGGCAGGACCCGCGGACCCCTTTTCCGAAGCCGGCTTTGAACTCCTTGGCCTCCGGCTCTGGAGCGGCGCAGGACGCCTGTCCCCGGTGGTGCGTGCGCGCCATCGCTTCGTCGATCGACCCTTCGCCATGGCATCGATCAGGGAGCCCGGTCGGCAGGCCATGCTCGACTCCGAACGGGAGAAGGAGGAGGAGACGCTTTCCGTCGGCATCACCTTTGCCAATGGCGTGGACGTATCGAAAGTGGTCGGCTGCCTCCGGGAGATCCTCGGCGCCGACGTCGTCCCCGACATCGTTCCCTTCGAATCGCCGCCAATGTCCCCTTCTGCCCGGACCAATAGCGTCGTTCCCGAACAACGTAGGTGTCTCCTTCTTCTAGGATTGCATGGGGTGAACAAAGGTGAAAATATTCTTTTATTTCAATTCGTTTTCCTGGGACGAGGAGGTTGGGAAGTTAATGCTTCAACCCAGGAAACCCTTTCCTTTGAGCTCATGATTACGGTATTCAGCGGCCATGAATGGTATTGTCGAGGAGATGCGCTCGCTCATCTGCCGCCAGTGCTCATCAGCCATGCGCGATGCAGCCATCCAGCAGTCCCTGAACCAGATGGGTATCGTACCGAACGAGAGTCCCAGCGACGACGTGAGTTTCCCATCTTCTTCGCTCATCCTCAAGTGGCCTTTTCAGAAGGAGAACACGGTATCCTTCTGCTCAATGCAGTGCTACTACACGTTCGTCGCCGACCGCAAGATCGCGTTGACACCTGAACAGGTCCAGGACGCTGAACAGTACGTGGACAAGCCGACGCTCGTGAAGCTACAGCAAGTGGCTGCCGAGAACTTTGCCCGCTGCCTCAACCAGGGCAAGGTAAGCCAACAGTTAAGGGCGGTTGTGGAATGGTGTACCTTCGGTCTAACTCGTTCACTCGACCCGAATTGCTCGGATATTCATATGCTTTAGCGTTATTTGTACTTCTTTCTAACCGTATCTGTTCAGCTGAGGGTTTCCGATCTACCTATGGGCCCTAGGATCGTCTGTCCGCCTTCGACGCTCTCCAGTTCCGGCGTCAACTCACCTACGACCTCGGAGGGACCTCCACTTCTTGGTGGCGTAGCTAACGCACGCGAGATGACCATCCGGGTTGCCGATATCCCGACGCTGTTAGGCGACGTTCGGCACATGCCTGAAGCGGCACCGGAGCCGCGGAAGGTGTGGCGAGGTCGTGGTTGGACAGTTTGCGACATGCAGCTTCTGGAGTCATTCACGAAGGCGCGCGAACAGGCCAAGTGCCTCTGCATCGTGGACCAGATCCGCGCGAACGAACGCAACAAGATCAAGGTGGAGGCGGACCTACGGCAATGTGTCCTCTGTGGTGATGTTGGCGACGGTGAACTCGACGTCTGCGGTCGGCTTCTCAACTTCGATGCGGACAAGTGGGTCCACGTGAATTGCGCACTCTGGTCGCCCGAGGTGGCCGAAGTTAACGGCGCACTCCGCAACGTAGAGGACGCCGTGCGGCGTGGCCAGACCGTCGCCTGTCGCCTATGCGGTCGTCTCGGAGCGACCCTCATGTGCGCCAAGCAAGACTGTCACCTTCTTCGTGGTGGATTCCACCTCAAGTGTGCCAAGCAGGCCCGTGGACGCTTCGTCAGGGATAAGGTGAGTCGTAGAACTTCTATTTCAACCCTAACCTCCTTCTTTAGACGTTCTACTGTGATCTACATGAGGTGCGCGAGGACCAGCAAGTGTTCCAGCTGCGCGCCCTTCGGCGCATCTACGTCGACAAAGACGAGAATCAGCTCATCTCGAAGCTGTTCCACTCGAACGCAGTGAGCAACTCGTCCACCGGCGCACTTCTCATGCGCGTCGGATCACTCATCTTCACTAAGATAGGACAGCTGCAGCCGGACCAACTTAAGAACTTCCACACATCCACCAACATCTTCCCGGTAAGCATGCACGATAGCGACGCACGCATACGGTAGCACATAGTAAAGCCGAAAATGTATTCCTTGTCAAAAGGCGTTTAAAGTCCCAGATTCTTTCTTCCTGTCATTCGATTCTCAGTTAGTTCCGGAGACCAGAGATCCGGACATCTTTCTGTAGCGTAGTTGAGGTTTTTTAGTTTTAATATATTATTTTGTAGCTGTTTTCGGTTAGTTTCTCAAAGCCTTACTGACCCACGGACCGCTTTTCAGAGTGGCTGCGAGCGTCGGCACGGCTCCCCTCCGGTAAGCACCGTCCCGGGTGTGTGTCCGCTACTACGCTTGCTTCCTCTCACTTTCCCGCTTTGAATCGCCTTTCTAACCCTCGCTCCCCTTACAGGCCGGCTATACAGTATCACGTCTCTTCTGGTCGCCCGATTCGCTCGACTACCGCGTCCGCTACGACTGCACCATCGTGGACAGCGGCAACCAGCCGCAGTTCCAGGTCTCCTTCGGGGGGAAAGTCAACAGAGACGTTTCTGCCACCAGTAAGTTTCTCATTTTAATAGAATAATCTTAAGATAAGCTTTGCCGAAACCTAAATGATGCAAAGAAAAAGTATAGGGACCGCTTGAAAACAGTCCATCTCTTGAAGATTGATTGAATCACAAAGGAAATATTTCTTAGAAAAGGGATGACCGCCAGTTTGTTAGCGGTCTGATTAAATCCAATAGAAATACATCGTGAAGAGACCAATTTCTATGGAAATATCTCATCGGAAAGGTGATAACCGTTCACTTGTTCACGGACTGTTAAAACTACCGAGAAATATTGTTATAGTGGGGACTATTGTTTAAGTAGCACTGACCCTACCGTACCTTTGTGACACGATTTTTTTAGAAGCGTGGATGCCGGTTCTGATGGCGGTGAAGAGGATTCGCGACGAGCATGGCGAGGTGCTGAAGATGTTCCCGACGCAAATGAGCGGCGAGACACTGTTCGGGCTGAACGAGCCTGCCATCTCGAAGCTGACCGAATCGGTAAGCCGTCGATAGTCACTCACTCTGCTGCACTCCTGTGAAAGTCACAATAAAAGAGACTAACGTGTGGACTCGCCTCATCTTTGCGTTCTTCAGCTTCCTGGCGCCGAACAGCTGCCAAGTTACAACTTCAAGCACGTTGACCCGCTGAATGGTCCGCTCATGGACCTGCCCTTGGCGCTGAACCCCTCGGGATGCGCGCGCTGCGAACCGCTTACCCGAAATTTCCAGAAGCAGAAAAAGACGCGTTGGCAGATCACGCCGCAGAAGAGTCGGCCCTCACAGCACTTTGCCTCTTCCACAGCGTCTTCTTCGTCCGCGTGCGTTGACCTCCTCTCCTCTCGCGAAACTCGAGGTACGTTTCGAACTTTCGAACATTCTTTTTTCTTAGTCGTTTAACATGACATTTTTACGATCTTAGAACATCAGCACATGGACACATAGGCAGCATTTATTCAGTGAAACTCGCGTGATTAATCAAAGTTGGGGCTCCGTTAGGAATTCCAGTTGTCTCGAACATGACATAAGCCTGAAAATGAAGTAGATTCGACGGAGTCGGCTCCGCTTTCAATGCCTAAAAGATCTAAAAATGTTACGAAAAGGCTAAGAAACCCTAAAAAATAGAAAGTTCGAAATTCAAAGCGTCCCTTGCAGCTCGGCACGCGTCGTCCGTCGGTGCGATCCTACGTAGCTGCGATCCAGGAATGGTGCGGAAGCTACGGGCCAACGGTCTCTCGGACGAGTCGATCGCGATGGCCATGGGCGGCGGTCCGTCCACCACCTCGGCAACCTTCTCGCAGTACAAGAAGATGACGAAAGAGTGGCGTAACAACGTCTACTTGGCGCGCTCCAAGATCCAGGGCCTGGGGCTCTACGCGAAGCGCGACATCGAGATGAGCACGATGATCATCGAGTACATCGGCGAGCAGATCCGCAGCGAGGTTGGCGAGATCCGCGAGAAGCGCTACTTGGCGCAGAACCGCGGGGTCTACATGTTCCGAATCGACGAATCGAGCCTGATCGACGCCACCATGACCGGCGGTCTTGCGCGCTACATCAACCACTCGTGCGATCCGAACTGCAGCACGAAAGTGGTGACGGTGTGCGAGGAGAAGCACATCATCATCTACTCGAACAGGCCGATCAAGGCGGACGAAGAGGTGAGCACCGGGTTAGATACCATCTTTGAAGAAGCTTTAACCTCTTTAAAACGATGCCCAAATGTGTTCGAAATCTCAGCTTCCAAAGGACAAGGTTACAGTAATGCTCTATTTCAGCTCACCTACGATTACTTGTTCGAAGAGGAGGACGAGAAGATCGCCTGTCTCTGCGGCGCGCCTAACTGCACGAAATTCATGAATTAGGCTCCAGCGGCCGCCCCGATCTCTGTAGATAGAACCGGCATTTCTAGAACTCTCGTTGACGATGTGCACTTGTTCCCTCAGTCACTTGTGATACGCATTATCGGATTTTCCAGCCCTTACCCTTAGATTCACGATTAGGAATCGTTGTGTAAATATTAAATAAAAGAACGTTACTAACCGCGGAAGTAGTCTGGGCCTTTCCTGAGTGGGGGCCTTTTCTGAAAGGCCAAACGCTAGGTTGCTGAAAATCACTTCTCAACAGGAAGGGGATGGAGTTTCGCCATATTCAAGAGACTGACAATGTTCTTCTCCGTTGGCAACTTCACATCCAGAGAAGTAGGTAAACTTATGAAAAAAAACCTCTGTTTAAGTGGTTTCTCGAGATAAAGGTCGCTTTTGATTTTAAGAATGCCTTCTTCAACCCACGTGTGATTTGTTCTCTTGGATCACTTTCGAGTTTCGGAGGCAATTTTGCATCTTTTTCAGGTAGGGGGTAAGAAATCCGTCCTTAGATCGATGGATTAAGAACTGGAAAATCCTACCGATTAATCGCTGAGCACCTTCATTCCTCTCCTTCAAGCGTTGGAGAATGCGGTTAAAGCTGTGGAGGAAAACAGCGGCGAGAAGAAGAGCTGAGAATAAAGGCGATCACCCAAAGTAGAGGTTCTCCGGACAATGAAGTCGCTGAAATTGAGGTCCTCCGAGTTTCGCGCAATTGTTACATGGAACAGCATTTTTCACGCCCTACTTGCACGACTGTCACTCCAAACGAAGCGATCGATAAACGCGAAAGATCGTACGACGATGAAGGAGGAGGCGACGTCGGGCGCGCTCTGTTCGCATCGAGCTTAACTGGTTCTACACGAATTTCTGGCCAATCACAGAAGTCTACTTAAAGAGCTTGGCGGGGACGCAGGATTGTCGCTCACGGCCAATCATCCCTCGGAATTGATCGCGGAGGGAACATGTCGAAAATGAAAAGAAGAACGCGCAACGCGAAAGGACACTTTCGCCGGTGCCCACTTCGAGAGCGCGACCCAAGGGCGGCCGCGTCGAAAGATTCCAGTTGCACGCGCTCGCTCGGAAGCAACTGCTCGAAAGTGGGGACATATCGCACATGTCGACAACATAAACACGAACGACATAAGGCTGGAGTACACAAAGGAAGAGTGGCGTTTGCAGGAACAGGTAAATGGCCTCCGAAAACAATGAGCCCCTCGAACGATCCCTTCAACTTGTCCGGCGCCGTGACCGAAAAACGAAGAGAGATGGGTCCGCGAAAACAAAGAGGTCGTCCGCAGAACGCCCTCCAGTGACCTCAGGAAACCGAATTCGCGTGTGACTCGTCCGACATTGTGCGTTCAGCTGGGCAACTCGCTCGAGCCCGACACGATCCTTGTCCTTGTGATGGGAACTCCCGACTTTGCTCATTTCCCAAATGAAACTGGAGTTTCTCAGGCTCTTATACGCCAATGAGTGAAAGGGCCCTTGCTCCCAAATTGCTACTCTCCTTGACTATAGCAAACCTTCCAACGCGTTGGCTTTTTCAGAGAAACCAGGTTCAGCTCCAAATTGAATATCTTCTTCAGCTTTTTTTTCCTCGACCTGAGGTTTCGGAACCGAAGGCAAACCTGCACAATCCCCAGCGCAACAAGTTCCCCGCATTTACAGGCGCATCTTCTCGAGACCGGCCACGGAACGCTCCTAGCACGGGAGGACGGAACCTCCGGCACTCGTTTCTCTGCGGATACGTATCGTCGCGCAAAATGGGCGATAAAGCGTGTTTATTGTTGCGGTCGCCGATCGCTAGACCGGGCAGCTCGCTCGCCACTTGAGGTGGAGGTGCCACCAGTTCGCCTGTCATAACTCACCCCCTTGGCCAGCCCGGCGAAATTCGGCGCGCGCCGGTCAGCTGTGAGTGGCCGAGGAGCGATCGTTGGGTTATGCATTCATTCATCTTGCGCGCAGCTTGAATGCGCTTTCCGGGCGCGACACTCCCGCGCATGCACTCACAATTATGCGTGGCACTGGTGCTCGGCCCGGCGCAAACCGCGCCAATGCACGCTCTGTCATTCGCTAAGCACTCTTAAGTCTATCTTCCACGTCTCTGTCTCGCATATGCCGTCTCAATCGAGGATTCCTGGTTTCTCGGTTGGTTCTCCTAACACCCGATGCCAGACATTGAAAGGTCATCGTCTGGTCTGTGGCTGATTGGCTAAATCGAGTTATATCTCTGCCTGATGCCATGCGGAAACAGTCGAACGCCGAGCAAGGGCCTCCGAAGTGTCAAGGGAGCCGTGTTTTCCTCGTCAGTGCGGAATTCTGCGCTGATTTGGACAGAATTTTGAAAAGACTCTCGCTATCGTCGAGCTCAGCAGTCTCTCAGGCCCAGGTACGTTATAGCCGGCTTTTGAATATTATTCTTGTGACTCAGTACCGCATACTGAGTCACACCTGTGCGCCCCCGCTCGTGTACGGTTCTTTATCGGCTTCCTGCATCTCTCTTGGTCGCGCATCTAGTTTTGCTCCGATTTCGCGCCTTTTCATCCACATTATGCTCGCAAGCTTTGATTCGCCGACTAGCACTCCCGCCGGAGGTCACACCGCCGCGGTGATCGTGGCGTTGTAATTCGATATTATTATTCTGCACTGGATGCAGAGAATTGTGCCGTTGATAGCAAATGAATGTGTTCAGTCGGTCCGAGTCCTCAGTGCTCCTTAGTTTACTTTTCGGCGCCTTCTCCATTGATTGTCGATGGTCAGCAAACTTTTCACTCGGAGTTGTTGTTTCTCAAAGAATCCAGCCGATCAGCGTGGAACGGGCAGGCGAGTACCATCATTGTTGTTTTTTTTCCGTGTCCGTGAGCTGTCGGAAGGATAAGCTGGTGTTCGCCTTCCATCTTCTCACGAGGCGGCTGGAAGGCATTAATCAACGTCCTGGCGATCGCACTCAGTTTGCGTATATCGCAACCCTTTATTCTTACCGTATTGCAAAAGACACTGCACTGTTCGATCAATTTTCGGCGCGCTATCCATCCGGGTTTCCTTCCCTGTGCGTTTTCCTGGCACTCTCTAATCGACAATTTCCAGACCGAACCAGAAATGGTAAAATCGTTCATTGTTCTACAGCCGCGTCTGCAAGGGGCGGAACACAATGTAGTACGCATTCAACGGTATGTTTTTCCCGCCATAGCCGTTTTTCATTGAATTCGTTGCAGAAAGCAGGCTATCGAGGAGGCCGATAGTGTGCTACATATTGCTGGTGGAAGTCATTCAGGAATTGTCATCAACAAGCTCAATGAACATTGTGATGGTTAGTTTGTCTTTTAACTTTGGCATCACGTGATCTCATTTGCTTGCAGATATTGTACCTGATGTGCAGCTGTCCTTTTCCGTGTGGCTAAGGGACGGAGACACTAGACGCCAGGTATTTTATTTGTGCCTTTCCATAAACCTTTAGGAAATTTTATAGGAAAATAGGTCATTGCGGTTTGTTTTTGAAGAGCAGACCGCAAACAACACCAAGCATGCCGTGGCACAGCAAATGTTCCAAGAATTGGTCACGTCGTTCCCAAAAGGTATTCCGTTTCATCGCTTGTACTGTAATTAACAGGCGTTGTCTTTAGATTACGTCACCTTCATGCGAAGCGTCCTGAAAATGATGCAGAATGGCTACGAATCAATTGACACAGTGGAAATAGACATGCAGCTGGCCGCTGAAAATGAGGAGATGGTTATGCCCGATGCCAAAGAATACGACTCCGGTTCTGAAGTTGAGAACGTAACCATCGGTCACGTGCAAGAGACCTTGGAACATGCCTTCCCCTGTGCCATCGGCATTGAAGTGATAGCTGAAGCCCTCCGCTGCAGTGTCGAAGTTGTCGAGGAGTTCCTTCTTGAATTGGAGAAGAGCGGCATTGTTCGTCGCGTCGGCGAAGAGTGGATGCGTTTGGATGAATCAGCAAACGACGTCCTGAATGAAACTACTCCTGCTTCGGTCCCTACTTCGGAGTGCACCATCAAGTCCGAGTCGCCGACGGTGGCCATCATCACTTGCTTGTTTGTCGAGAAGCAGATCATCGACAGCATGATTGAAAATGGACGTACTGTATTCCGGTACAGGAAGGGGGGAGATTCAAACGTCTACACGATCGGAACAATCGAAGGACACAATGTGGTGGCGACGAAGCTCGCCGTCATTGGGGACACCCGCGAAGCAAACACCAGTTCCGGCTCGATCACTACTAGACTGCTCGGGAACTTCAGGGACATCGAACATGTCATCGTTGTTGGTGTTGGAGGAGGAGTAGCTCACTTCACCGATTCCGAACGCCACGTTCGACTTGGCGATGTCGTTGTCAGTGCTCCAGAAGTTAACGGAGAAGGAAGTTCAGCATACGTATATGCCGAAGGGTTCACCGTCGATCGTACTTCGGAACAGATCAACGGCTTTGTAACGGCCAAGCGGGATCCGAAATCGCACATTCTTACCGACATTGCCAGAAAGGCGTAGGTTCCTTACATTTGTATGCTTAAGCAGTGCTCTTTTTAGTGATATGGCATTCCTGGATGAGTGGGATTTGAATACGGAAACAACGATCCACAAGTTAAACAGCAATGCCGGACATGACGAGAGCTTCGTCCGTCCTCCTCCTGAAACTGATGTTTTGGCTGTTCCTGTCGGTAAGAGCACTACTTCTCATCGTTGCAATCTATGAAAAACATATTTTAAGGAGGTGGCAACGTAGTTGTCGTCCCGCACCCAAACAATGATAGGACTACCTCTGCCATCCACATCGGACCCATAGGAGCAATGACTTCGTTGCGACGTCCAGCTGGCACCGACTCAACCTTGGAAACCGAAAATTCTGAGACAACATGGCGCAACATTACAGCTGAACTGCGCGATAGGTTCGCCGCTGAAAACGGCCTTCGAGCCATGGATGCTGGCTTCAAGCCTGTTATCGACTCCGTCAAGGGGTCCTGCATTGATTCCTGGACGTTGGTTCGTGGCATCGCCGACTATCAACATGGACAAAGTAGGTCTGCGAAGGTCTGGCAGGTGAGTATATAGTGTCTCGGTAGCAGTGATAAATATTGTGCTTTCAGGCATACTCGGCCGTCCGTGCCTGTGCTTACGTACGGACTCTACTGAAGCACCTTCCTCATTGATATCAGGAGTGTTGATTTGTCCTTGTGTTGTCATCTGTGAAGCGATGAGAAATAGCGTATATTCACATTCCCTTAAGTAAAGAACACTTCTGTGGCTCTTGTCCGAGTTATATCACATTATAGGCAATATACATAAAGTGAGAATAAGTTAGTCAGGTATCTATGAACGCCACTTAAGCGCTCTTCTTCTTGAATGTGATTCTTTCCACCTTCACATCGTCGTCCACCAATCTGTACAAGTAGGTGACGATGGACTCCGTCTGGACGTCCATGAGAGTAAACGAGGGCTCCACATTACTGAAAAGCTATGTAGCTCCTTAGATGGACCGAGTGGACCTACTCAGTGATGGTGGAGAAGGCGCCGGTGGCGGACCCGGGGTTGATGAAGAAGATGCCCTCCTTCTCGTAGACCTTGCACTGGTGGGTGTGTCCGGAGATGAGGACGTCGACGCCCATCTGCCTGGCGGTCATCTCCACGATCTGAGAGAGTGTGAGGGACTCCAGAGGACGCGCTTACCTTGTCGTCGCCCCAGGGGATGATCTGGTGGCCGTGGATGAGTCCGATCTTGAAGGAGCCCACGGTGATGATCTTGGACTCGGGGTAGGTGGCGGCGCTGTCGTCGAAGTCACCCTTGACGACGTGGACGTCGCTGGCCAGGGACTTGAGGAAGTCGAAGGTGTCGCGGGAGAGGTTTCCGGTGCAGAGGACGTGCTGCATCTTGTTGGGCACCAGGAGCTTCCGGAACTTGGCCGGGAGGTTGGAACATCGCGAGGGGATGTGGAAGTCGCCGATGACGAGTACCAACTGAATGTGAAACTGAAGGAGGGGGCTGGGCGAGGCAGAAGCCAGAGAGGAAGGAACAGGGCTGTGCGGGCTCAGGAGCTAGAGCTGCACAGCTCTGGGAAGGAGAGGCCCGCAGGAAGCGGAAGGAGGAACTCACCATGACGGAGACCCGAAGAGGAAACTGGACTGTCAGTGCGCATTCCAGATTTGAGCGAAGTTGATACAGTACACCACCACGAAGATGACAGGACCGTCGCTGCGGGATATCAAGGCCTTCTCTCGTCTTTTGGTGTAGACTGGAGAATGACCGGAATGTCCTTCTTTTGGAATGAAGTTGCGATGAATGAGCTTTAGGAAGGCTTATGCTGTAGTGGGCATCCCGTTACCCACGTTAAGGGTGGTAGATTGTTCAGCTTTGGTCGAGGCAGGTGAGAGGAGCAAAGCTGATCAGAGGTCATCCCAACCAGCTACTTGAGCAACCTGACCGCAGGATCCGGACCTGGCCAACTCTGCCCAACCTATTTTATGTCCTTAGCAGGCTTTCCCCTACCACAGACCTGATCCTACCATGTCCATTGGATACGACCACCCCCTTGGAACATAGCGACATAGGCAGTTGCAAGAGCGGGTTTTTGGCTTGTTTTGTACGAGTCGCCCCCACGGTCGCTTCCGTGTCTCCTGACGATCGTCTGCTGACGCCAGGGACGCTGTTGCGGGGTCTACAAATCACACACCGTCTCGGGTCGTTAGCGGCGGAGTGCGTTCATCTGCTAGAGCAAGGAGCATGTGGCCGGCAGAGACCAACGATCGCCCGGATGGTCCTCGGAACATGGGATGACGTCCTCGTAAGATCCGGCCAAGTGCATGCTTGACGAGATCCAGATGTGCCCGCGAGCGAGATCCAGATCTGCAAAGTGCGCTATACTCATCACTTCTCGGAAGACAAACGGCAGTGTGAGGCATCGGAGGTCTTGGAAACAGCCAAGACCTCCTCGGGCAGTTGCAAAGAACATGTAGTTGCGTGCATGTCAAGTGGAAATATCTGCTTCTGGTTATAACACAGAGAGCTTCTTTCGACCTGGTTCTGTAGCCAATGGTCAGTAGATCCTCCACGGTGTGGTAAAAAGCTCCCCTTAGAGTCCCGTTCAAGATTTCGTTTCCTGTGGTCGTGACGTGGACGAGGTCCTTAAATGAACGACGATTTTCACTCGTATTTTGCTCTTTCAGATCTTCTTATCTTCGCCCCCTCAATTCCTTGAGTCCGCTCAGATAAACAGATAGACTGTTTAGAGTAAACAACGACGTCCTCCGGAGAATAAGTTGTTCGTGGGCTCGCCGAACATAAATAAATTATTACCTTAGGTGAAGCACTTTTCCGAAGTGGAGAGATGGAGAATACTTCTTGCCCTATCATAAACATTGCCAGGGACGTCAAAAGAAGGCTTCTCCGTCGTTCCTAACCTGGATAAGAAACCATTGACCAAGAAAGGGACTTTGCTTGGAGAGGAGAAGGCTTGAAGATCCTTCATAAAAA
The DNA here is from genome assembly GCA_016648015.1 of Steinernema khuongi. Taxonomy (NCBI): domain Eukaryota; kingdom Metazoa; phylum Nematoda; class Chromadorea; order Rhabditida; family Steinernematidae; genus Steinernema; species Steinernema khuongi. The sequence continues at coordinate 68,863 of JADLIF010001817.1, read as the reverse complement.
TGGAGTTCTCTTATCAAATTCCTAGGAAGTGGCTGGCTTCTGTGCGACGCTCAAATTGCGCCTTCTTCTTAGCCTGATTGGCCTCCTGTTATACTTCTCTCTTAAACAGAGATGGACTGAGGGTACCGGATCTGTTTGGACTTCTTGGCCCTATATCTTCCTTTTTCCTCGCATAATTTTCTCGAAACGTTTGAAACCCTAAGCTTCCCACGACGTACTTCTTAGTGAACTCCGTGCTTCACGGAATCGGCACAAGGCGGTGACGTCGCCGAGTAAAGTCCTTAGACGCTTCCGCAGATGTTTTCAGTTCGGATAACCAAATCTAGCGCCGCTCTCTTCACCCGCGATGGACTCATAGAGCGTGATGGCGGATAGGGAGTCTTAAGTGATGATACACGAGTGAGAGTGGCGTGAAGCATGTCCGAAGACGTCAAATACGCTGACAGATCCGCGGACACGCCGTAAGCCGTCTTAAGAAGCGACGTTTCTTGAGTGGAAGTTTATGTTTCTTGACACGATGTCTTCCTTCGGGTTGTTTCCACAAGAAACTCCAAATGGGGCCTTCTACTGAAATTCAGTTCATATTTGGATGTCCGAAATCCGAAGAAACCCAACTAGCCCGCTGAATTGCTCTCGCTACCGTAATCCAGGTTAAGCCCCTCCACCGAGAACGCCTCAACGGACCACCCTCCGGTCTCCTGAAGTCCCACGCAACCAAATTGGACTCGGCAGCATCTGCTCGGGATTCCGACGTCAGCGCCGTCTCGGCCGCCATGCGACGATAAATTTAGCCGGCAGCTGCTTTGATCTGTGCATATGCGATCGGGACACGATCGCCTCGGACGCCAAGTGTTTCTCGGCGATGTTTTCGACGCACTCTAGTGACCAGGAATTCATTTTTGTTGCGTGTTTGCTTGCCGGAGATCGGGTTTCGTGTCGGGACAACGTTTTAGGCCCATCTGAGGACCACCCACGTGAGGGTTGTGGGAACGTCGTTCCTAGGCCCTTTCGTGGGAATTTACGCATTAGTGCGGATGGTGAATATTCGGAGATCTAAACCTATGTTCTAGAGGTGATCTAGTTCTGCACCGCAACAACCCTCACTTGGATCCTGGGGTTCCGATGTTCAAACTTCCGCAACGCATCTAAAGACTCTTTCTCCAAAAGTCGTGAGTGGCGGGCGCCAATCTGTTATCTTTGAATTTGGCTCACTTAATGGCAGACGCCCCGAGGGAAGGCTCCATCTTCTCGAAAGGCCCCTTTGTCAGCCTGGTCTCTGATTGCCTTCTGATTGCCCTGCTTCGTGGAGGGCGACGCACTGTCGAACCCAACCCAACCCAGGCGCTGCACAACAACTTTTTCTCACCCCACTTCGCATCTTCTTCGTTAATATTTCGTAGTTTCCCGGCTCTGCTCGCACATGGCCGAGTTTAATCTTCTCACACTTGGCTGTCAGCGCGCCGTCTCCGAGGCGCCAGAGCGACCTGTTGAAAATAATGCGATCAGTGGGCGTAAGGGAGCTTTTCGTACCTGAGTTGTCCGATAAATTCCCAGTGGTGTCCAATAAATTCAAATTCCTACACGCTTTTTTGGCCGAATGTTTGTGTTTTCGCCTCGAGAGAAGAAGGATCGGTTCGGAAAGATTTCGGGAGTCCCAATTTATGAGCTCTACTTACGATTTGCCTGGTATGTCTCACATACTTGAACATGTTCTTGATGAAAAAGGAATAAAAGGGCTTTCACAATAAGTGTGCTCCGAATGTTTTTGCTTTATTTTTGCGGGCTTTCAAGTTCTGGGAACATAATTTTTTGGGTAGATACCCATTTTCTGGAAGTGCTTTTGGCTGCTAGAAGGGATGATCTTCTTGAAGAGGATCGGTTTGGATCATGTACACCGTCTATGAGCGGATTGTTCCTTTCACTTTCGAAAATCAGCAGCAAAGTCACAAAACAACCTGCTTCCGATTGCACTCGAGTCCACTACACATCTCTAATGCGTTCTCGCGAAACTCGATTCCCTATAAAGAGCGCTAAAAATATCTTCAGTACGCAAATAGTTCTTATTCATCGGAAGTGCGTCCATCAACCAAAGCATTCCCAGATCCGTTTGGTTCCCAAAGCGCTCCGAGATCCTTTGAGATCTCCCAGTGTTTGCCACGGATCTGTTAGTGGTTCCCAAGTGCTTCCCCATGGAAGTTTGTGCATGACTGTGGAGGAAGCTCCGCAAGCTCTTCAAAGCGCCCTAATCCACCAGGTCTCATCTTCGCTCATAAGCAGCTTTCCGGGAAGCGCGCCTCGCTCCTCCCCCGAATACGGCGGATTCGCCCTGAGGGACCCTTTGACGTCACAGCCTGCCCGACTTAAGAAGCTGGCAAGGTTGAACGTGGTCATTCCCTCCTAATCCCTTAGAGACTACGTGAATAGCCCGAGACGCTGTCGAGTATTCAAATTCACCGAATAAGGGATTCGAATGATTATTGGATATATAATATTGGATAACTCTGTTGGCTTCATATATCGACAACAATTGAATTATGTTTTTCCTATGCTTTCCGCTAAGTGGATGCCGAGTTATTCGGTTCTTCTCTTTATTAAACCCAGGGGACTCTTTTTCTTTTAATTTCTCCGTCAACGCCCCTCTTCTTACAGGGTCGATTTATCAGAATTCCTTTTTGAATTATTTGTTGTTCAACAACCCTTGGCGCAAACGAGTCCAGGCGGTCCTTGCTACCTCTTTCGCAAGGTTCTGGCGTTGATGACGACCCTGAGCCAGACTCGATTACTCAAGCACCGTCACTCGTGGAAATGATTTCGCCTTGGGAAATCGAAAACAACGCGTTTAGTGGGGGATAATTGTTTTCGCGGAACGTCTTTCAAAGCCGAACGCGTCGGGATTAAACATCCGACTCCGCAACCGTCGGCCCTTTTTGGTGCTTCTTCGCTAGCCATAGTCCCGGAACCCTTATTTTGAAAGGAGATCCTATCCCTGGGCCCCACGATTACGCACGCAGATCGGAAATGTGTGTCCCTTGGCGACGTTTTACGATGCAAATTCGCACCTCATTTAGCAAACTATTTTTGGACTGACAACGTGCTTGCTTAGCCTCACATAATGCTAACCGTCAATGAATTCGCTGAAAGTTAAAACCAGAGTGAAATATTCCCACTGGGTTCTTCAGAAGTATTTCTCTGGAGGAGCGATCACCGTTCAAAGTGAAAACGGAAAGGAATGTTTCCATTGTATGGTCGTCTACCTTGGAAATGTTTCTCCGGAAACGTAACAACCATCCATGTGCTAGTGAAAGGTTAAAACCGAAGAGAAGTATTTCTATAGTGTTTCTGAGAGTGGTTCCTTTGGATTGACGCATGCAAAATCTTCCCTTGAAGAGGACAACGTTGGAATATGCTTACGTTTACGCGTTAAGAGACTGTAGGCTATCTCCCCTGACAATTATGCGGGCGTACTCGGAATGCTTATCCCCTTAATGACGTGCAATGTTCCGCTTGTTCCATCCAACAAACTATTTTCGGAGTGCCAATTTGATTACCGCTCTCCAAGAGGACTACGTCGCCCTGAGTGGCAACCTACTCGGATCCAACTCCACCTTTCTCCACATATCCCGGAACCTTTAGAACAACAATGTTCTTGTTCTTTCTTGAAATCTTAAGAAAGGCTCAGAAATCTCACTACCTCCGCTCGCGAAATCCTATTAAGCACAATCGAATCAGTGCGTTAGCGGAACCACTAGAGATCAAACTCCGTTCCTTCAGAGTGCTGGAAAAAATACGAACGGCAGAATTGCGGAAAACAAAAACTTCAAAATGACGAACTCTCAAAAGTGACGGACTTTTCCTTTGCCACCTTTGAGATCTTATCCTTCGAGGATTTGACGCGGAACGTTCCTGGGTCGACAAAACCCATTGTCCATTGGAAGGGCACTCAGATTCTTTTAGATTGTTTACAAGTGTATCATAACATGTCCACGACAAATGACGGTCGTAATCATGTTTGCTTGTACTAGCTACAGGGTCCCGTGGCAGCCCTTTCGGAATCCCAGAAACGATCCTTGATGACATGTCCACGAAAACAATCGCGAACTCCGTTCACCCACGGCCATCTTCTAGGAGTAATTAATTGGCGGCGGGTCTTCCACGCCTCGACAGGTGGCCGGAGGCCCCTCCCTCCAAAAACACGCGTTTCGAGCCTTTGTTTCATCAGTCCTCGTGTCGCCTCCACCCATTCTTAAGTCAGCTCCATTAGTCACTTCAGGTTCTTGTCATGGGCAACGCCAAATCCAGCGAGAAATCCAGCGAGGAGTCCCCTCAGAAGAGGGCGTCCCCGAAGATCAACGAGCCAAAGAAGAGCTACAAGAAGAAGAGTTCTATGTCCAGCAAAGGAGCCGGTAGTGCCAGGTGCGTACTTGGAGGAGAGGCACTTTATGACCCCTAATTTAGATATCCTTTATATCTAGTGTGGATCAAAATTGGGCCGTGAAACCGGTCTGGATTTGCCCTCTCGTTGATCCTATCCACAATCTCCTCCGTATAAAAAGCTCTCTTTCAGATCAAGCATGAGCAGCGAGAGCGGCCGAAAAGCGGTGCTGCTGACGGGCTCCCAACGACAGATCATCAAGTACTGCATGGAGAATGCCAAGGCCGACCTTGGCGAACGCATCTACCGCAGAGTCATCGAGAAACGTGATGACTTCCGGGGCTTCGTCGACAATCTTTCCCGGGTACGGTAGAATGTTTCATTCGGGAGACGGGTGCCATTTCTCAAAAACAATTCGAGACCCCCAGCCACAACTGTCGTTCTTATAAAAACTGGGTGCACTTTCCCTCGTAAAAGTTGATTACGACAGGACATTGGCGCTCAACACGGGTCATTCTCTGGAACCGAAGATTGGAGCTGGATTGGGCCCATGGTCAATTTAACGAAAATTAAATTCATCGAGTAGACAGATCTTCTGCGCCTCTCCAGACGTTGTGTCTAGAGAAAACTCTAGAGAGACTCCACGGGAATACGCCCACGGAACTGGAGGGACCCCAAGTTTTTGTGTCTAGTAGACAGGTGGCAGAGTACGCTCTGAGTCTGCAGCTAAAGTGCGCCACAGACTCGTCCATCCCACACAGAACGCTCGGAGATGAGCGAGATGCTTTGTGGTAACCTCCCATGACAAAATCACCAAAAAGTACATTAGACACAAAGACCCAACCCTCAAGTAGAAACGACTTCCGCCTTCGAGTGATCATTGTGTCCGTTTCAGGCGGAACGCACCGAGATGAGCGAAGCGCTCCGCGACTTCCTCAAGTGTGCCTGCTCGAGTCTACACGACCTCGAGGAGCTTCAAAGCGTCTCCGAGAGCTTCGGCGAACGTCACGCCGGCCTCCGGACCAGCGGATTCAAACCCGACTTCTTCGCCACCATCGCGAACGAGGCGACCACGGAGTGCATCTTCTTGGACTGCGCCGTGCACGCGCCCAGCGAGACCCTCACGGCCTGGAGCCAGCTGACCAGCACCATCTTCAGCTCCGTCCGCGACGGCTACTACACGGAGCTGAGACGACTACGCCGCTCCTCTAACTGCTTCTACAACGGCCGCGCCAAGAACTCGATAGACATGAGCACTGACGGATCCACGCGCGGCGACGAAGAATCCCGAAGGTATCATCCTCTGCGAGGTGCCGGAGTTCAACACTTCTTTAGGTCCGTTTCTCCGGGAGCCACGGACGTAAGTGGTGACGACGACGACGCACAGGAGCTCCGCCCTACGGAGTCGAGCAACTATCTGCTGCCCCCCACGGTTTACTAAAAGTATTTCATACACATTCACTCCCTCCTTCCCCGATATTTGCAATTCTCCCGGTTACTGGGTCGTATGTATGTGTAAATAAAGTCGACAGCTGGCATTGAGTATGAACTGGAGCTTCGCATTGGATTCGATGTGTCCATAAGGAGGTCTGGTTATGGTACACATTGTGGATCGACAGCGCCTGTACAGCTCCTTCGCGCTTTCAAGATGCTGGAGGGTTCGAAGACGAACAAGTAGTTCTTCTTCTCCTCGGATTCCAGGCTCTCGTAGACTCCGCAGAACATGTGCTTCAGGGACACGGCGGCGTCGAGAAGGGCGAGCCACATCGCATTCACCGATGGGGCGACGTCATTCCGACCATTTGAGTCTCCAGGACGAGATCTGATTATTCGGAAACAGCTTCTTGTCCTGCACGCTCATCTCAATTCAAAAAAGTCCCTACACGAAGGACGAACGAATGAAGTAGCCGAGGAATGCGACTGCGTTCGTGTGTCGTCCCACCACGCACTTAGCTCCAATTATGGCTCTTGGTGACTCTTGATCTAATCTTTTTTCGGACTTCCTGTGATATATATGAAACCTCATCATGATTTACTCTTTAAGGTCGAAGATGTCACACGCCACAATTACGGGTACTCTGGAAAGCCTCATCCCCCTTCGCTCTGATAGTGACTACACTGTGTCGGAAGAAGTGGAAATCGTTACAGCTAAATGGTATCTTGTGCCTAACTTATAGGATCAGTTTATCGGAACTCTAGGGCTCTTGTTTATTACGGATGTAATGCGAAAAAGATGTTCTACTTCCGCTGCACTGTTCCCGATGGGGCGAACTATCTGTGGAATTTCACGGCGAGGGGACGCCTTACTGTGTGGGACAGCAACGGGCAAAGGAAGTCCGTTATGGTAAGTAGGTAATCACTGCATTGGTGACAGTGCCTTTAGTGGTCCGGCTCCTTCAATTGCATGGGCAAATGGGATGGCTATGCATGTTATGGGCCCTTTGTGGTTACTTCGCCCAGAGCTAAAAAGTTTCAGGCTGAAATAGAGGTCATCAAGTAAGTGACTCAAATGAACAGCCCTTGGCTTCGATCTTCGCTTTCAGAACGCGCATTGTCGATCTCTCTTCCCCGACTAATGAGGCAATCGACTCCCCGGAAGATGCTGCTTGCCTTAATATGGAGAGCCATAAAGTGTGGGTTTCCAAGAAGGTAAGTGAGTGCATGTTGAATCTTCTTAGCACTGAGAATATTTAGGTCCTGAGATGCCACTCACCCTTCTTCAAGACACTTTTCTTCGGCGACTTCAAGGATTACTTCCTCAAGGACGTCATGTTTGTCCCTTTCAAGCGTTTCCTCGCTATTATCTTGAACATTGACATTGAGATCACAAAAGGTATGAGCAGTCGTAAACACCAGCTAATTCACTCCTTCAGAGGCTCACTTCAAAAGTCTCCTTCGCCTGGGTGAGATGTACCAGTGCGATACGGTCCTTCGCTTCTGCCGGGACCTCATAAGCACCACTGGCACGAACTTCATCTCCTTAAAGACCAAGATTCTGTTCTGTGATCGCCATGGCTTCTCGTCTATGCTGCTAACCATCATTGGAAAGGCCACACTGGGCGATCTGAAGAAGTTCATCAAGGAGGGATATGATGGCCATTTAAGCCACTTTGCCCACTGCCTCATTGAGGAGCGTATCGTTGGTTTTGACTAATGTTTATCACTTCGTTTGTTATCCACCGCTTGTTCCTGTTCAGATGAATTGTTTAGCTCGTTAGCCTGTGTTTCGCTGACCTCGAGAGCTTGTTTCCTGGATAGTCTCCTATTTAGGGAAGACTGTCCATGGGAAGAATCATCAGCGATTGAAACTCTTACACGAATTCACCAATTCCGCGAGTGCCCAGCGTCCACACGTGTCACGAAGCTAGCCCAGCCTGCAAGCTCACATCACAGCACTCCCTTGATTCAAGCAATCGTACAGTGATCAAGAATTGGAACTGGAATGAACGCTGGTTCCGCGATCGTCTTCGCATGTGTAACTTTTGGAGTTTTTGCTCTTTAAGTGACTGTGATGGACAGATCTGCGAGGTCACGTTTTAAAAAGTGCCGACATTTGCTCCGACGATTGCAAGCCAATGAAGCATAAAGCTGTAACAAATGTTGGCTGCATCTTGATTGCCAAAAGAAGGAACGCCACCAGATCACCCCCGAATGCCTCCATTCCGAAGGAGGAAGACGATGCGACCGCTCCGCTACAGCAACCTGAAGACGATAACCTAGGCGAGTGTTTCCTTTGCAGCGATTGTCTGCAGACGCGTCTCTGTCTGGATCACCTGCAGATCCCTTACCCACCCACGATCAAAGGCAAACTTGGCACGACTCAACATTTATTTCTGCGTATGTACAACAACAAACAATCAGTAAAATATCACTTATCGGTCAATCATTTGCGCCTGCACAACCTCCTCCTTGAACTGACTGGCTTGCTTCCGAACGCGCTTATCATATTCAGCACTAAAGACAAATCACATACTAGGGAACATAAAGTGAGACCCTACCGATTCTGACAGTAGATTTGGTATGCCTCGCCTTGGGCGGGGTCCTGGATGTTTGGGTTGTTGAGAAGATCTTGGATACCCAGCAGAAGTTGCCTAATTGAGATCGACGGCTTCCAGTCCTTGTTTTCGTCCAGCAGACTGAGGCAGACAGTACCCGAGGGGTAGACGTTCGGGTGGAACAAAGGTGGTTCGAATCGGCATTTGGGCGGCGTGGATGGGAAATCATCTTTGAAAATCATGCGGAGCTGCAAGAAGGAGTTTAAGGTTTGTCCACTGCAGATAGGAAGTATCAGAAAATAGACAGAAGGAAAAGGCGAAAAAGGAAAGCGCCACACTGCAATGACTCTTCTCAATGCGCCGTTTCTCCCAACTAGCTGTTCATAGCCACTAACCTTGAACAAGCCGCCTTCCCAGGCGGTTCCCTTCTTCCCGGGGATGGCGCACTCCCAGTTGAACAGGTCCAGCCCCCCGGTGGCGGTCTTCGCAGGCTTCGCGATGAATCCGAAGGGATGGTCCTTCCTCCAGGCCTTGCGCTCCTCGCCCAGTCGTCCAGCCGCGATCCCTGACATGGTTGGCAGGCACTATCTGGAAAGCAACCTATTTAGAGGTAAACCCGAAAACGAAGCACCAGAAGACCCGAGCGCATTCAAACTTGCATGTTGGGCGGGAGCCCACGCGATTCAGGCTCTCTCACGGCGACTCGACCCGTCGAAGCCGAGCCGCGCTTGGGAGAAGATAGCCGCCACCTCAATCCCAGCCAAAAGACGGACTTTATAGATAGAGTCGGACGTCAAAGACCATTCATTATCTGTCCTCGCACCTTCGTGGAACATCCCCGATTCCAGGACGGTGGCAACAAACAAGCGCGTAACCCACCTCTCCAAATTAAATACATTATGTAAAACCGAAAAGTCCTCGTAAGACCCAAATCCAGTTCGAACTTTCTTTTGGCGACGACCTGCGCAGCCATGTCTCAGAATTTGTCGCTCGTAGACGTCTTAAAATAACCGAGCGTCTCAGTTTTCCGTTCTCCGAGAGCAATTCATCAAATGAGTCACGAGACCTTCTTGGCGACAGGAAGCGTGTTGACTGATTGATTAATGCCACATCAATCATGCCCGATATAGCAGCTCCACATGCTCGCCACGCGCTCAGTTGGCCTCTCCGAAGCGGCATGATCGGCGCACTCCTGCTCGTCGTCTGTCTCCTCCCCCGAACCGTCTACACACGGAACGAGTGCTACTTGGTATACGGTAGGCTCGTATGTGAAGGACGGCCGGATTCGGTAGCCAACCTCGTCGTGGATCTGAAGGATGATGATGGTGAGCCTGATGATCTTCGCCCGTGATGACATTGCTTCTCGTTGCAGGAGTAGGAATCGACGACCACATAGGACGCACACAAACCTCGGAAAACGGAAGTTTCTCGGTCACCGGCTGTGGGTACGATCCTCTGCCCTTCAACGCACCGGACCCCTACTTGCGAATAATCCATACTTGCGACCGCGCTTCGAACTACACAAAGCTTCGCAAACTCGAAATGGCCATCTTCCCCGTCAGCCTCCCGAAGCTGCAGAACATCGGGAAAATATTTCTCGACGAAGAGTGACCTCCCCCGCCATGTACAAAAAGCTTTATACTGTAATTTTCTTCCATAAGTCCACTAACGTCATAAATCTACAAGTCGCCCTTTCGTCCTCGGAATCGCGATCGCATATCAACCTGCAACGCGAAACGGTTAAGCCCATACGAATACGATGATGTTTACCAGGGACCGCTTGCAGTCGGAGAAGTTGGAGAGCAGCGTGAAGCATCGTTCGGGGACCGTTCCGTCATGCGCGTTGACACAGTCCTTGGCTGAGCGACAGTGCACCTAAACGTAAAGATACAGGCACAACCGGAACGGATAAACTCACTTGGACGCAGTCGGATTCCTTCAGGCATTTCTTCAATTCTTGGCGAAGGCGATCGCAGGAGACTCCAGACGCTTGGTGACTGGCCACGGCCGGGTCGACGTACTCCTGCCCTGAGCTGTTGTGCAGCGACGCCATTTGGCTTCTGAAACGAGGGAGAAGACGTCTGATGAGTCTCAGTCTACGGAGTTAAGTTTCCCGCGCCAAATAAAACGTCTCAGTCTCGACCGAGTCTCCTGCCAGTCTGTCCAGCCAGACTAGACATCTTCATCTGCTCCATAGTAAGGGCCAGTGGAGAAGCACACAGATGCAGACACGGTCGGATTCTTCACACGTGAGCGGTAGAGGAGTCCGCAAGGTCCTGCAACGACCTTTTCTGCAAGTTGGCACCGTACAACGGCGTGCGTCCTTCGATCGTTGCCCGCGCCTCGCCATAACACACTTCGCGTCGCATCACGCCTCTCGCCCGAGCTTTGGAACGCTGTTGCGAGAAGCACGTCGTTCCGAACCGCGACACTTCCTCGTGCTGTTTCCGCTGCCCAGACGCTAGACACGTGTCTTTTCATGACCCAAGGACTCGTCGGAAGTTGTAGGGATCTCTGTGAGCGTTACCTACTCCCTTCGAGCACGCGTATTCGGCCGCGCCCTTCCTAACTTTGAGCTAAAATGGTTAAATTTGCCGTGTCATTAATTCCTAACTCGTATCGGCCTCGCCATTCCCCATACCATACGCCATGTCACTCCCGGCCACCCCATAAAAGACGCAAAAACCTTTTCAGGTGCATTGTATCCCCATACAAACGCCTCGAGTACTTACCTACCTGATCGTTTAAAACCGAGAACGCCGTCCTGAACATGTCTTCCTACGGAGGATATGGAGCCCGCGCACAGAAGCCTCTCCCCACGGAGCCCCCCTACAAGGCCTACGTCGGCAACCTCCCGTTCGACTGTGTCCAGGGAGACTTCGACGACATCTTCCGTGACTGCGCGGTAAGCTTCTTTTCTTTTTCAGTCTCCTTATCACGAAATTCTTCAGATCCTGAACATCCACATGTGCCGAGATCGCGAATCGGATCAGTTCAAGGGATTTGCCTACGTCGAGTTCGCCACTGTGGAGGACTTGGAGAAGGGCCTGTCCGTTAACGGCCACGTACGTTCCAGAATATCTCACTGCCACGATAACGTTCATTGTAGATGTTCGAAAACCGTCCTCTTCGCATTGACGTCGCCGACGCTCCCAGGAAGCAGGATCGCGGAGGATTCCGCGGAGGACGTGGAGGCGGCGACCGAGGCGGAAGCCGCGGTGGAGGTTGGTTATCTCGTTTCATCTCCTAGAGTCCCTTCTTTATTCAGCTGGCGGAAACCCACGAGGAGGACGGCCGGCCGGAGGCTTCGCTCAAGGAGGCTCCCGTGGACCACGCAACGCCGGCCCGGACAGTGACGGCTGGCAGATGCCGAAGAAGTCGGTTCCTCGTCGTGAGGACGACGTCCTACCTTCTGCTGACCCCAACCGCCCACGGCTTAAGCTCAAGCCGCGCACCACGGATCCCGCGGAGATCGAGAGGAGACGTCTGGCCGAGGAGGAGGCTGAGAAACTACGTAGAGAGAAGATCTTCGGCGTGAAGCACGACGATAAGCCCGCAGGCGGCTCTGGCTCGGACGAGCAGGATGCTCCTAAAGCCGAGTAGCTTCTTAGCGATCACTACCACCATCGTTACCATCCGTGCCTTCGGCAATCACTTGTTGTATTTTGCCCTACTCATTCGTCTATTTCCCTTCCTCCTTTGCCTGATTACTGTAAATACCGATATTCCGCTACAAGGCCCTCCCGACCTTGCGAGCTGTCGATCGATACTATATGACCTACTCCATATCAAAAACTTAAAAATTGTTACGATTTGTTGAGCCGTTCCACCGCTAGCGATATGCTGGCGCCCCTAACCTATATCCACCTAGGTCCGTTGATTTAATGCTACTATGATACTTTTATCCACCCATGCAGCGATATTAAATACGATTGTTTTCTGACCGTTCTCGCGACGAACACCGTTGTATACGTGCGGTGTGAAAATATCGAGTTGAGCTGCGACTGACAGTGAGCGTTTGCGTTGCAGAAGTTTATCATGGTCAGCGAAAAAGAAGTAGAGGCGAAGATCGTCGCCGCGCTGGCTCCGACCCACTTGGAGGTCGTGGACGAGTCCGACGGCTGCGGCGCGAAGTTCAACATCGTGGTCGTCTCCGAACAGTTCCAGGGCAAGGGGAAGCTCTCGTGCCACAGGTGAGTCCGCGAAGATGCCGTGCTCCATCGCCGTTCTTTGTAGGCTAGTCCACGCGGCAGTCAAGGAAGAAATGGAGTCCATCCACGCCCTCACGATCCACACGTTCTCCCCTTCGCAATGGGCCGCCAGGAGCGCTGCTTCTTGATTTTCATTTGTATTTGGTTGCTCTGTGAAATAAAGCCGCTGCCTTCTACGCCACTCTTGTCCGCCACTGAGTTCATGCCCTCCGCTACCTGATGTGTGTGCCGGACTTGCGTGGATTCCGTTCTTTTCAGATGTTTGTCTATTCCGCTCTGAAATATTTCGCCGGTGGTGATGAAGAAGCAAAGCCCAGAGAAGGGAAGCTGGAGAAGTACGACGAGTTCGGAAACGCGGTCGGCGCAGAGGAGGTGGACAGGTCGACGGAGGAGCTCTTCAACTCCGCCTGTGACTTCTTGCAAACGGTGACGGATCGGGTGGGCCAAGAAGATCTGCTCTTCTTCTACGCCCACTACAAGCAGGCAATGAACGGCCCAGCAGGTAAGGAGATGGGGAGTAGCGCTGGGAATCCTTCATGAGCGCTTCTTCCAGCTCCGGACCAGCGCCCAAACATCTTTGAGCAGGCGGCGCGCAGGAAATACGACGCGTGGAGGGCGCTGAAGGAGATGAGCCGCTCCGACGCAATGTTCGCGTACGTCGAGAAGCTCGTCGCCCTGGATCTCGGCTGGAACGCGCACGCCCAGAAGACTGGAACTGTGGAGAAGCCTCAAGGAGGCATCGGATCGGGATTCGGGGTCAAGCCCAGCCGACCCATGCGCAAGAAGGTAGGAACACCAGCCGGATTCTTGCTTCTACGTACTCTTAGAGCGAGTCCGGATCATCGGAACTTCAGTCCTTGGAGGGGCGTTGGTTCCACGCGGTCCGCTCCAGCCACATCGAAGCGCTAAGCGAGATGCTTGGAGACCACCCGGAACTTATCAGTCTCCATGAGGACGAGACTTTGGTACTTTTGAGGTTGTGTTCCCAGTCACCGATTTCTTGCAGTTGACAGCACTCCACTGGGCCGCGGACACGGGGAACGTCGCCGTCTGCAACTTCCTTCTTGAGCACGGCGCACTGATCGACGACTTGGAAGTCGATGGACAGACGCCTCTGCATTACGGTAACTCCACTTTGGGTTCGCTCACACACGAATCTGGTTTCAGCTGTGGTGTGCGCCAACAAAGAAGTTGTGGAGATGCTTCTGGAGCGCGGAGCCGACCCACACCTCACGGACAAGGACGGACTGAGCGCGTTGGACATGGCTGAAGAAGACGATATATGCGAACTCATCGAAGCCTCCATCCGTGGTCAAGCAGAGTGATGGTCCCGGGCCCCAAGTGTGCGTGTAAGCTGTGTCATGCCATGGCTGTACTACTCCATTCAAATCGTGATATCTTTCTTTTTCTTCTCGTGTGAAATACCGACCTTGGTCCAAGGCGAGACGTGGCGCTACCAAGATCTTAGGAAGCAGGCATTGTAATAAGAATGGGATCGTAGCCTTCATTAATTTATTAAAGTTAAGTGTGACGGACCCCTAACCGAGCATTCAAACAATTAACAATACATTTAATAAATAACTTATACCCAGCGGAATGGACGGACTTAGTGGAACAGGAAGCTGTAAGGGTAGCCTTGGTACTTGGCTCGGAACACTGATATGAGCAGGCTGAAGAACACCACCACGAGGCCGAGGCCGAGGAACACAAAGACTGAAAAGAGCGTGTAAGGAGATAAGCTTGTCGCACCGCTTACCTCTTCGCTTGCCACTGTCGCCCTTCTCGTTATCAGCGGCGTCATTCAGAAGAATCATGCCCACCGTGACGGCGGCGTACAGTACGGCGACGATGTAGGTCTCGGCGACAAGCTGGAACTGGGTGCTTCCGTGGATGACGGAGGTCTCTCTGGTCTGAGGGTTGGTCATGATGAAGGGCGGCGAGCGGATGTGGTTCCACATCTGGCCGGACATGAAGGCGAAGACGATGCCGAGGCAGATGAGCGCCCAGCAAGTGCGGTTGTACAGGAACTCCAGATTGTTGCGGCGCATGTACAGCAGTCCGAGGACGAGCATGGCGAGGAGCATGATCACGGCGGGCCCGGCGTAGTTGGGAGGACGCAGGACTCGAATCTAATCCACGATTCAAACTAATCAGAGGCTTCTGGACTTACATTGACGTCCGTGCGTTCCTGGACAAAGCGGGCCATGGCGTCGGCGTCGATTCCGTAGCGCTGGAAATCCATCTGATCCTGTCGCTTCTTATTTCCCTTGGCCGGGAAATGGTAGAGAACCGGAGCAGTGTTCAGATTGAGCTGCTGGAAAATATCGGGAGCTTCTTCGTAGTCCACAACAGCGAAGTAGAGAGACTTCAACTCAGGGTAGGTGTAGCGGAAGGAGTTGGCCAGGACGTAGAATTCGTCGTAAGCTGGCCTAGAACGGGCAGATCTTAGGAGAGGGGCTTCTTCCCGATACTTACTTGCAAATCGGGCAGTTCACGCCAGCGGACAGAGCGGTGAACATGACGATCATGGAGTAGTTCCTAGGCGCGGTGCGGACCAGATTCTTCCAGCGGTCGCTGTTCATGTTGATGACGGGACGCTTGTAAAGCCATTCTTGGAGGTTCTTCACTTTTTCCTCGAGGGTGAGCGCACCCCCGCGTTGAGCAACGGCTAAGGCCGCGAACACAAGGAGTGCTACGGCAAGCACGTAGGAACTCCTGGCCATAACACCTGGAGAGAATGGGTTATGCATGAACAACCATGAATTCCCGATATGATATGGCTCAAAGCGAGACCATAAGACACGAAGGCAATAGAGCAGATGCAAGAGAACAAGTTTATTTCAAGAGGTCAACGGCAATTGGTATGTACATAAGGACAGGACTCGTTACCTATTTCTTCTTGGACGTCCCGAAACCTCCGAAGCCCATCAACGCACTAATCTCGTCGTCCTGCTGGAAACTGTCCTCAACCGGCTTCTTCCTCTTCCGGCTTTGCTCGACCTTCTTGAGTTTCGAGTGATCTGCCATCCGCGCCTCTTCTTCTTTGATCGCCTGTCTTTGCGCCTCTTCGTCCACTGCGTGTTTCATCGTGAGTTCTAAAAAGGGAGGTAGTCACACAGGAACGACCTAAAGGATACTTACTTTCTTGCTTCTTCGCCGCCAGGCGCTCCTTCACGTCACTGAGCGTACTCCGCTTCACCTTCATGGACATTCCCAAGTTCCGCTGGTGGTTTTTTCCATTGATGTGGTCCAGGAAATTGATCGAGTCCTTCACGACGCAGTCACAGGCGTCGCAATAGAATCCGCCGGTCTCCGCCGACGGAGTCGTCTTGTTTATCACCACAGATTTGCCGACTTTGGACTCCAAATCCACCGTGTATTCACGAGCCTTAAGTAGCTCCTTTTTGGGCTTCGGTCCCGGTTCCGCTTCGCGGGGCTTCTTACCATTCTTCTGAGCCCACTCCTCCTTCTCGCGGTTAATCCTCTCGCGCGCCTTCGCCTCCCATTCGGCGGTGTTCCAGGTCTGGCGGTGACCAGAGCTCGCGGCGGCCGCCCCACTCTTCTCGTAGAAGGACATGACAGAGATCTGAAAGGACAAAACTGAAAATACGGAAGGGCCAAACGAAAGCGACTCCAAAGGCCGAAATATCGCATCGCTTATTGCGACTACGTGGATGTCGGTGCGTCTCATAAACCCCGGCCGCTTTTCGTGTCGAGACCACTAGACGCAGACACAGACAGTCTTTACGAAACGCCTGGGACGATTCTGCGCATTTGAGATGGGTGAACAGGTGCAGACCAGTGGACATGACCAGACCAGACAGATCGGCCACACCAGGGACATTGCATGGATCCTTTGCTTCTGATGCCCCCAACATCGGCGGTCATCGCTCTCGACAGCCACATTCGTCGTTCCAGATGAATGGACGATCGCCCATTGACTCACTCGATCGGCCAGGCGCTGTACGTTTCTGCGGCGCCTGTTGTCTTCGCCGCTCCTTGGCGTCACAGCTGCTCCCGCAAATACACTTTATGTCTTCGAGCAGTGTGCTCGTCCCTTCGCATATTGATTTTAGAGATCTTCTTGCTTAGATCAAGCTATGGCGTCCGTTCCATTGACATGCAGCATGTTTAGTCATGTAGCTTCCATATCGAAAATGCGTCGTCCGAGCCTTCGCTAGATGCTCGGAGAGCATTGCCTCAGTCGTCCTCATTTTTTCAGAGAGCGCTTACAATGGGTAAACGCGACGTCAAAGAAGACAATGCGGCGGAGATCGAGCACATCGACCGGGGAATCACAAGTCTGAGCGACATTTCTCTTAATTGTGCGCCCCCTCATACTTCTCCTCAGTACCGTATTCAATTTCAGTCCAAAACTTCAACCTGACTCGACTCACTCTCAGCCACAACAAACTGACATCGATTCCTCAGAACATTTCTGAACTAGTGAACCTCGAAGTGTTGACCCTGTGGAACAACCAGATCGAGGAGCTTCCCATTTCCATCGCTTCGCTTCCCCGCCTTCGCTGTCTCAATGTTGGGTACGGTAGCGCGATGTGCTCCTGGAATGACCGCATCTTCCAGCATGAATCGTCTCAGCATTCTGCCTCGGGGCTTCGGCTCGTGTCCGAGCCTTGAGGTACTCGATCTCACCTACAACAATCTGAGCGAACGCAGCCTTCCCGGCAACTTCTTCTTCATCCGCACCCTTCGCGCACTCTACCTGAGCGACAACGACTTCGAGTACTTCCCCGCCGACGTCGAGCACCTCAAGAACCTGCAAATCCTGGGGTTGAGGGACAACGACCTTCTCGAGCTCCCTGGAGAACTCGGAAATCTGCCGAAGCTCCGTGAGCTCCACATCCAGGTAAACTCTACTTCCGCTTCTGAAAACGGTCCGTCTTAGGGCAATCGGCTCCGCATGGTGCCTCCTGAGTTGGGCAAACTCGATCTCGTCGGTTCCAAGCAAGTTTGTCGCCTGGAGAACAATCCTTGGATCGGACCTCTCGCGGAACAACTTCGCGACGGAGGTGTCACCGCCTTTTGGGAGTATATCAGGAGTGAGAACTACTCCTACATCTACGGCAAAGAGTGCATGGGACAATCCCCAGTTCCTCCGAAAAATCCCCATCACAACAAGAAGACGTGCAGACTACCCACCAAGCCTGTGTGCTGACGAGGCACAATACCCCATTGCCGCTCTATAATCCTTGCTTGAGGCTCAGGTGGTCAAACCCAGAAACTAATAAGCTGCCACGATAATAAACTTGCATTCTCATCTTCTCAGAAGAGCATAGCAATGGAGGAAGTCCTCGGTGTCACACACATAACCGTTTGAGGTAAGGTACCTGTAATCGAGAATGGTTAGCACATCACATCGTTTATGACGAAGGTCCGCTAGGCGGTAGTTATTTACAAACCTCACAACACAAAAATTGGGTATTATTTGTTTTTCTTCTTTGCCGCTCGGTTCGCAGCTCTTTCGTGCTTCCGCTTCCATCCATCAGACGGTAGGATGAATGTCACATGTAAGCGGTCAAGGACTTCGATCAAGTTGGCCTTGGAAATTCGCCTTATAATGGTTGTAGCTTTAGATACTCTTTCAGATATGTCTTCCTGAAATAGATTTACGTTGAAGTTGATCCCAGTTTCTCTAATTTACCATTGGGACGGGCTGTAGATTAAGAATCCTGAGGTACAAATCAGAATTCTCCTCCAGGCGTAACCAGGCGACAAATAACTTTTGTAATGAATCAGTATCTCTGGGTAGCTTCTCCTTGGCCTTCTTAGAGTTCGAAGAACCCTTCGCTTGATCTGCTTCTGCTTCTTCCTCCTCCTCGTCGTCCACGGAATCCATCAAAATTGTTTCTTCCAAGTTCGGTCCCTCGGAACTCCGATTCAAAATATCCAGATCCTCTAGAACTTGATCTTCCTCGATGGTGTTGAGGTCTCGGTGTTTGCTCGCCGTAGCCAAGGAGTTTGTCAAAGGGATTTTCGCCTTCGAAGTTACAGGACTCATCGATACCACTGAAACGGAGAATTTTCTCAGTCAAGAAGAAGAAGAAGTTCTCTTGATACCAGGGTGGGTTTCGTCGTAAATTCGTTCTAGAAGTGCCACCGCTTTCTTTTTTCCCAGTGGGCGAAGACCATAGCGGTTCAAATGCGCCTATAAAAATAACATCAAATATCAACAGATGAGACAAAAACTTACTGACTTTCAACTCTTGGTCGTCCATATGCAAGTAGTCAGGCTTCGGAGTGATATTCTTCGTCTTCAAGACCTTCGCATGTAGGCCAATCTGATCGCGGATTCGTGGGTTGGCTTCGAGGTCAGCGGGCAAGGGTGTCCCGAGCACCGAGGACAATCCGTTAGGTTTAGTCACATCTCCGAATAACGCCCTGTCGTCGCAATCGTTGAGGAAGGAGTCTTCCACAGTCTCGGCTCCGCTTACGAGGTGCTGACGCTCCGACCAACTCCGACGACTTCCAGTGAGCGGCGACAAGTCCCTCCTGCTTGAAGACGCAGTTTCGCCGAGATTCAGTGGAGAAATAGCCAGGGACGCGGAATCGAGAAGATTGCAATCAGTCGTAATGCGGCGGCCGAATTTCCTTCTGCTTGAGGGTGGCGTTGTACTTATGTCCAATGAGGCCGCTGGTGGATCACAGAATGAAGCAGCAGATGCATTCTTCTCGCCAATGATAGAAATCTCGGGTTCCATGGAAGACAACTTCGATACGGTTGAAACAGCAAACGATCCAAGAACCGCATTCTCTCTACCGTACCTATTGTTCCATGGTCCTCCATTCAGTTCTTCGATTCCGTCCTTGTCAAAACGCGAATCCAAAGTTGGTTGATCCAAATCCGCATCTCCTGCTCTCTGGCTTGAACTGATGTCATCGTCGACCACATCGCCTAGATCGTTTGCATCCAAACCCATATCTATTGAGGCTTCAAAATCCAGTTTCAGTGGAGAAATCGACAAGTCGCGGAACGGATTCATGGACGTATCGGCATGAAGTTGCGCGTTCTCAGTGTGGTCTTCAAAGTTCGAGCTGGTGACTTGGACGGAATACGACTTCTCAATCGGGTCAAATGGGTACAGCTCAGAAGCGCCTGTTTCAGCGACCACACTACAGGCTCCATCAGGGGTCGTCTCATTTCGAACTTCTTCCGGTTGAAACGCTTCTGAAGTAGGGCCTTCGTATCGCTCCTCAGCTTCTAATTCTACCAGCAGAGTCCTCAGTCCAACTGGTCCATATTGGTCGGCCAGGCGGAGAATAGCTTCTCGGTCTGTGGAGGAAGTACATTCGATAGCTGAGCCGTACAGGTACTTCACGTAACACCGAATGACGTCAGGTGAATATTGACGGAGAGAAATTGTATTGTCACAAGAGTCCTGAAAAGGAGCATAACTATACGAAGGAAGAGCGCACTTACCTTCAGCATACTGCTTCGGGCGGCTAGTATGAAATGGTGACAGTTGACGATCACTTCTCCATCAGCAATTAAAGACACCTCTCCTTCGTTTGTATTCGCATAACGCTCCAGATCGTCAGCTAATCTCTCCAGCCGCTTCAGCTTCCGGTGGAATTGCGAGAGCTCTTCGGCAGTCTTCACTGTTCTTCGCATCCTCCTAGTTGTAGCCTCCTTCAATGGTCTCCAGTTCTTGTTGGGCTTCCGGATTCGGAAATTCTCGAGAAACCTGTTTTGGACGATATTGATGGTATCGCATCTACACTTCCGCGGCTCTAGTTCGGTCACACCGGAGGGTGACCGGTGACGTTTCCTCTTGGTAGTTTCAGGCTTATTTCTGTAGGGAAATCATAGGGCAGATACCAGCGTGTCACTTACCTTAAGCTGTCATGTTCTAGTTGACTCACCGATAACGCAAGGGCCAACTGATTCTGTTCTTCTTGAGCGTTTCGAGGCCGTCCCTCAACCTTTTTCGGTTTCTTAATTACCAATGTTGGAGGTTTCGCCCTAAAATTCATCGTTGATTCAGGGCATCAGATAATATATTACTTCGTATGGGGACTGCCCATTTTCTTGTTCGCATCAGCGACCTTACGTTGAAAGTTGACCATTTGCAACAATTCGCTACCGCCAATATTGCGCGATTTTCCGCATTTCTTAACATGAGCGATTTGAAACTAAAAATAAGTTGAGGAAAAAGTCCACAAAGATCACGTACCGGTCCAGGTTGAAGGGGTTCATGACAGAATAGGCAGTCGATCGTTTTCGAATGCTTCTCCTTCTCCTTCTGGAGCTTCTTTTCTGCTTCGGCTCTATCGAGACATCCGTTCACATGGAGATGCCGTCGGGTATCATTCAGGTGCGTCAGATCCTTCTCGCAAACTTCACATTTCACAGATGAAGGCGGCGCAATGTCAGTTCTAAACGCGAAGAAGGAGTCGTTGCTCTGCGACTCCTCTCCCAGAGTTTCAGTTCTGACCGTTGGTCGTTTCCTGGATTGTACATGGCTAGGTCAATACTTCATCGAGGCGAACTTACCGTGCCGGAGCGGGCGGCACTCTCGGCTTGATGAAGTCGTCCGAGTCGTTGAGCATTTATCCAGTTTGCACCTACCGGTCGGGCCAATCCACTGTGCACAAATGAAGCGAGTCAACGTGAATTCGAAGTTCGCGCCTTTCAAGTCGAAACATCTGATATTCCCCGGCCGGGGACTCGACAGCCGATTGAGACTCATTGCTCGTGAAGCCTCGGCTCGATCCGAGATCTCCGGTCTTCGGGTCGGGTTCGGACCTCTCGGGGAAGTTCGGGCCACACGTTGGCTCCCAACTGTGACTGTTAGGTACAATTTCCCGTTGCCATCACGGCTGTACGGTCCTGCCCCCTCTCCTGAATCCTTTGCTTGACGGACATTGATGTCTTTGCAGCTGCTACTGACTATTCTGAGCCTTCAAAAGCCACTCTAATTGGATATTGTGTAGCCGGGTGGTGGTCATCTCGCTTGCCTTGAGAGGAAAATAACATCTTTCCAGCGTTTGCCCCTTTATCCCCGCCGCTTTGCCGTTATCCAACTCCTCCGATCACCCCTCTATATACGTCAGAAGCTCGAACACTGCACTCCATCAATAAAGTTTTATACCTGAGTTTGCACATGGATCATCAAATGATTGCTATTTACATACACGCTTCTTGGAGAGATATCAGAGTGAAAGAAAAGAACACAATTACACGTTTCAAATGTAGATTCTCGGATTGTGACAGATAACAAGTTATACACGGAGGAAAGACTACTCCTAATAAGCCACCCACCATGTCGAAGGTGAATCGTAACAATAACAAGCTAACTAGGGACAGAGTCCGGGATACCCTAAGTAAGTGACAACTCGTGTGGAGCGACAATAGTGATGGTGATAACCGGGAATGGAGAAGGACGGATTGCCCTAGAGCTGTGTGATCTTCACGCAGTCCGATGACCAGTGTTCCGCAGGAGACTTCTCTTCGATCAAGAAGCTGAAAGAAAACGGATCGTCTTTATTCACGTTATCACAGGCAAAAGTTATAACAAAAACAATGAACAACGACCACAGATAACAAAAAATGTGGACACTACCCCATGAATTGCACAAGATCGAATTTTATGTAAAACACCGGCTATCATTCAAAGGAGGCAGTACCAGGCCGCCGCTACATTTTTACAAGTCTCGCGTACCAACCCTAACGAAATTTCCAGGGCCAACAAACAAAACCGAGATACAAGACAAAGAGGTTCGAAAAAGAATCTGAGACCATGACGTTGAAGCCGCTCATCTGATAGGTCGCGCTAGGGCTCCTACACTTGGCGAAATGTTGACGTGAGGCAGATAACCGTTTGTAATGAGGTGCCCTTCACTGGTTTTCATCACCAACGTCAACGGTGCGTCCGAGCGCCTCCTTAAAATGGGACCCGTGAGAAACAAGCAATGGAAAAAGGGAGGACGGGAGATCTCAAGTGCTGGGACACTCAACATCGCAGGAGCAATGCGCGGGGAAGTTGCTTACGAAGTGTGTAAGGAACTCACGGTTTGATGCTGGAGACGACGTCGAAGTTGGCCGAACTCAGTTTTGTGGACTGGACCTCGACGGACTGTTCGGGTGGCGATCCTGTTGCGACTACGGAACTTCCTGATGGACTGATCGGACACGAAAACGGAGCTACGACAGCCGTGCGCCTCTTCGAGGGCTGCAACGCTGGGACCTGATGTTCCCGGTTGGCAGACTCCGACGGATCTAGCCTAGCCAAGGACGGGTGAAGCGCGACATTCTGCAAGTCTCCGTATAAGCTCCGCCTCCCTACTCCATCTCTCACCTCAGTGTGTCCGTAGTTCACGGTCAAAGGCCGATCAAGCTTCGCACGGTTGGTGGGTGGCTTTTCAAAAAAATCCTCCTCGGATTCGGTTCTTACAGGAATAACGGGTATTCGCCGCTTTCCGCCAACTGTGAAGAAGCAGTCCGAGTCACCTTTCACCCACTTCTGGAGGGCGCAGTCGTCCATGTAAACCATAGGCTCGGCTTCACTCAAGTCATCGTCATCGCATCTTGGCCTTTCCCGGTCTGAGGGTTCTTGCTCCTCTTCTTCATCACTCCTGGGCGTGACAGCTCGATAGGACCTGGAATACGTTAAGGTTTGCATCTAGGGGATGGTCGTTACCTTGACGTGTCCATAATGTAAGGAATGAACGGATCCGAGGACGAGCTCGCTGAGGGGTCGTCCTCAAGAACATCCATGACCCGTCTACCCGTTCTATCCACTCGGGGTCTCCCTATCACAGTTACTTCTTCACCTTGCTCGTTCCTGATATTCGTTTTATAGAATCGCTGCTGGGGAGGAGGGACAATGAAGTCCTGTTCGTTAGGTCGATTCTTAGGCAGAGGCGCGCGGTACGTGCATCCTCTCCTCCGGACGAACTCGAACTTCCCGTCCACTTCAGAGCTCGAATCGATGCGTCGGACGTTGGGGTCGTCCAGCGAGGAGGTCGACGCCACGGGAGCGCTGCAGGCCGAGCCAACCGCGGAGATCGAGCTCCACACGTCTTCGTTTCTCTTGAGGGTGTGTTTGGTGACCACTTCGTTCTCGGAGTTCATGGACAGGCTCAGAGGTTTCCTCTTTTTCCGCGGGCTCCTATTCACGCCATCGAGCTGAATTTGCGTTTAGCACAAGAAGGGGACGGCAAAAAACTACCTTAATAGCGTCGGCGGAGGTGCTCGGCTGGGACCCTTCACAGGAATCAACCCCGTTCAAGAGTTCCTCCTGCTCCACTCTGTGGTTAAAGATTTGCTCGGTGAGATCGACCAAAGCGTTCTTTGTCCGTTCGCGTTGTCGGAGCATGTCAAACAGAGTGACCGCTCTCCTAGTATCGTACTTCAGCTTGAGGATCTTCTCGTACGACTCTTCATCGTTCTTGCGGTTCTTCCTCGTTTGCATCTTCTCCGCTCGTCTTCTGAACGCGACGTAGGGATTAGCACCGGTGGATCCGACTTTGGGTTCTGTCCGAATTCGAGGGATAAGGACATAGTTGTGGTGCTCAGCTGCCTTCTGAAGGAAACGATCACAATACCGTAATGGACTGAGCTTTCAAGGCTCTAAGGAGGAAGAACTTACTCTTTTCTTTTGCAGCCAGTAGTCGTAAACGTCGTAGGCGACGGCTTCGTCAAACTTCGACAGTAGCACTTTGGCTTCATGAGGCAAGCAGATTTGATTTTCGGAAGAGCCGTTTTCCAGAAGTTCCATTATCCTTTCGAATTCGAGAGCGTCCACGGGATCTATTTGCGACCTTCTTTCCAGCCATTGCTC
Source organism: Steinernema khuongi (assembly GCA_016648015.1). Classification (NCBI taxonomy): domain Eukaryota; kingdom Metazoa; phylum Nematoda; class Chromadorea; order Rhabditida; family Steinernematidae; genus Steinernema; species Steinernema khuongi. The sequence goes on along the minus strand of JADLIF010001817.1, from coordinate 44,484 downwards.
ATCTTCTGAGTCAATGTCGTATTCTGGCAGTTCTTCTTCGAAGCCAAACGCAGCTGACGAGATTTATATTATAAGAATCCGCCGATAAAACAACTCACTTTGTATTCGTATTAAAGTTTCCGGCTTTTCCTTGGGCAGGTAGGTTCTCTGATACCATAATGTAGAGGAAGCGTCGACCTTGGGTGTGGGAATGACGTGGTTCTCAACGGCGACACCGGCAGAGTTGGCTTGACGAGCGAGAATTGCTTCTTGTAGATGCGATTCCTACAACAAATGGTTCTTTTACTTGGTTACATAGGAAGACAGGGCGCAGATAGGTTTAAATTTTGAAAAGATGCCAAATCAGTGCCTTCAAAACGGGGCAAAAGGGGGCGCAATGGGCATTTCGAGAAGCTTTCCTTCCATGGCATAGGGGTTCTCCTTAACCGGGCTGGTAATTTGCGGTCCAAACAAGGACCTTTCATCCTAATTTATCAGCTCACCTCCCGAGTTTGAATCAATCAATGACACAAACTAAAAAATTGCAAAAATTCTAAATCGATGTTCCCCTAAACCCTCAGGGAACTTAAGCTGTGGAACCTGGCACCCCTCACATCGCTAGCATCCCCGCTGATTGCAAAACCAGAGCGAGATCGAGCGCATGTGAAACACCACGGGAAGTCGGCCTCGGGAAAACAAGGCTTTTGGACACTCGGTAAATAAAGAATTTTCGCGCGCCGCCGGGAATCGATCGACGGGGCTGACGATGCGAGAGAGCGCGCCGTCGGCGGAGAGCGGAGAGGGCTCGTGGAGGCGCGCAAACGCACAGAAAGACCGTACCTGTTCCTCTTCCTTCTCCATGCCCGAAGGCAGGGTGTGTACGGCTCGGCTGATGGAGGCGCATTCCGTGGCCAATTCTGGAGGAATATCGCCCGGGTAATAAACGGCGACGGGTCGACTGGCGTCGAGGTTCCGGGCCCGCATGCTTAGCTGCTTGTTGGATGACATGGCAGCGGAACGAATGAGATGCGAAAAAACGGGGGTCGCCGCTGCCCACTGGGCTGCGGCCAGCGATCGTGTTCGGATCTAAACCGAATGGAACGCATTCAGGCACCGGAGTCCAACGCGCATTTTCGGTGGGGCCGAGGGAGAGGACTTTTCTCGAGAAATGGTACGATCGATTCGGGGGAATTCAGGATTTTGGGCGAAGTGGCGGCGTAAAGTAGGCGAAAGCAGAGCGTAGTTGAATGGCGAAGCCTTCGTCGTCGTGGGGAGCGACGTGCGGGGCGGACAGGCAGAGATGCTAAAGCGCCGATCACCGGGACGAGGGGCTGAGTGCGAACGCGCGGCGAAGGAAAACGTGTGGCGAGGAGAGCCGAGCCGCGAAAGCCCGCAGCGACGACAACAAAGAGAGCACGCTCTTCTTCTCGGGTTCTCCGCGTCCTCCACGCTCTCTCCCCCGATCGATATGCGCCGGCCATGGCCTCGTGTATGTACAAATTGAAATGGATCGGCGGCGCCAATTCAAATTACGCATAAAATTCTTTATTCTCTCCTCAGTACTTATGAGTCCCATAAACACGGTCCGTTCCAGATCAGAAGCTGGAACGGCGGAAGCAGCTACAGGAATAGTCCAGGTATCCGGCCTCCACGTTGTTGACAACTCGTGGGTTCCGTCTGTTGTGTGATGAACGGTGTGGACACGTAGTGTTATCCACGTGGGCTAACAGTTTGGGACAACACCACGTTTTTCCTTATCACATGGGGGAACGCGGCAAAGGAAATCGGGCCTTCCGACATTCACTCTTCATGTGTGGTCCGTTTCGAGTACTCCGCGAACGGCCGTCCGCTGTTCAGTACGGTCCACCGCCCTGCCTCGGCCACCTGTCTCCTCCGCTGCCATGTGCCGACTGTCGCTCCTCGTCTTTTTATAACTTACCTTGTCTCTGTCTCGACTCCTGTCTCCCGAGATGAAAATATTTCTACAAGTTTAGAAGAGGAAATACTTCTAAAGCGTGTGAAATATCTCAAACAAGATTTGCGAAATAACTCCGGTCGGCAGCCAGAGCTTCGTCCTGATCGCCCGGGGAAATACGATTAAATATTGAGTCCGCAACGAAACTAGAGGAGACGGGATGGACATCTCGTGCATTGATGTGGTTGCTGTTGGGGCTACGATAGTCGTGGCTGAGTAGGCGGACCTTCGAAAGTGCTTGTGATTGTTGTGTACGCGTGTCGCGGTTCCCAAACGGAAACGAAGCGAGAGCCTCCGGCAAACCTTCTGAATACGATTCACCGTAACGACCTTCGCTTTTTAGAATGGTTTTTCAAGAAGACGGCGGACGTAAAGACGCTGACGAGATGATGGAGTCCGACGAGCAGCAGGCTGCTGACCAGGACGAGATCCTCGCAGTCGTTCCGCTGGACGACGTGCTCGATGGCCGCGTGAACATCAGAGATCTGGTGGCCGGTGCGGGGCCTTCCCAAGATTCTGACGATGGCGGCGAGATGTCCGACCAGGAGATCGACGAGGAAGACATCGAGCCTCCGAGCGACGACGCCGTGCTGAAGCTGGAAGGACTCCACTTAAAGGACGTCTTCTCCCTGGATGCCTTCGGCTGCAAGTGGCTGGCTTCTGGCTCGGAAGATGACACCGCCTTGCTCCTCGACATGCAAGGAGACAGTAAGTACGGTTTGGCTGAGATTGTAATCCTTTCTGCTTCTTCAGTGAACACACCCATTTTGAAGATCACTGAGCATAATGACTCGGTTGCCTACGTTAGGTTCAACCCCAGAGGAACACTCCTGGCCACGGGGGACATGTCCGGCAAGATCATCATCACGGCGCTGGACGATCTCTCCAGGCGATGTGTTGTAAGCAGCGGGGAATCTCTACTATTGATCACTTCGGAAGTTTCAGATTGATGACTGCGCTGACCTTGAATGGCTTACTTGGCACAACTCGAGAGACATTCTCTTTGCTGGCGGTGCAGATGGTATGGTGTGGATGTGGCTTATTTCCAGGGACGGCGTGGCTCAGAGCAAGGTGAGTAACTTTTATATCCCCCACCGCGATAGAAACCTTCTTTAGGTCTTCGCCAGTGGCGCTGGTGTCGCCTGCACCGTGGGAGTCGTCTTATCCGATGGACAGCGTCTTCTGACGGGCTATGCTGATGGAAGTGTGCGGATATGGAATCTCAGGGACGGCTCTGACATATGCATTCAAGTGCCTTCTCCGTGTACTTCTGCCGACGTGCACAGCTCCCTTGCCCTTGGGGTGGTCGGCTGTCAGAGCGGAATAGCTGTTATGCTCAACACCGACAACGGGAAGATTATCCGGGTTCTCCAACCGCAGAAGACCGGCGGAGATGAGAAGGTTCGTTTGTGCTTCTGTCCTCGGATCTATTACTGAGCAATATCTAGAAAGATGAAGAGGCTGACGAAGACATGGAAGTGAACAACTCCGTGGAAACCGTGCGGCTGTGCAAGGATCACCCATGGGTGGCAGTGGGGACGAACAGTGGCCTTCTCTCCATCTTCGACATCAACACCGGAATAGAAAGACACAAGTGCGACCATGAAGGCTTTACAGTAGTGAAGTGCCTCTTCCGGAAGACTGCGGACGGGGGAATTAACATCCTGTCCAGTTGCCTCGACGGTGCCATACGTATCTGGGACGCTCGGGATGGCGAACCTGTTAAGGTACGTCCTTAGTATTTGCCTCTTTTTCAAGTGCTTTGTTTAAGGTGCTTTCCGGTGCTGGAGCGGAGATCTTCGATGTGATAACTGTGGAGAACGAAGCTTTCGTGAAGGTGGTGACAGCGTGCGAAGGTGGCGTCATTCGTGTATTCGATGCTTAGAGGTGGTCTGTTGTTGACTGAATTCCACAATTTGTTGATTTTGAGTCGTTGTTGGTTGTTGTTGATTTTGAAGAAGTTCTGGTGTCATCTGGTGTCTTGTAATGCTCGGCGAGAGTCGCTTCGGTACCGTTCAATGCATTGTGAAGTGTCCAGGCTCATGAGGCAGCGTATTTTAGGTGATCTGTTCCAAATTCCGATAAGATGACGTACCAGATGTATCGGACGACGACGTTGGGGGAAGCTCTCCAGCGTACCCTCGACGACTTCGTCACTGACGGTCAGGTGAGGAAACAACGCGAGGTCCAAATTCCTTGAAAAGATTCATCTTACCTGTGCCACATCCAAGGCACATACTCCTGCTTCACAAGGCCTCTTTAGATCCCTCAGACCCTATCCAACGAAGTCCTAAAAGTTTTCGATAAGAAATTCGCAGAGTGCCTTGCTTCAAAGGCGAAGAACAAGATATCCTTCAAGGTAAGCTCCTGCGCCCTTTCGGAACAGTGACCACGATTTTAGGCCGATAAGCTACGGGCGTACCGCTTCTGCGACAACGTGTGGACTTTCCTCATGGAGGAGGTGTGCGAATACTCCTTACCAACAGCCTGACATTCTCTTTCCAGGTGGACTTCCGCGATTCTACGAGACCCTTTGACGGCAAGATCAAGAGAGTCAAATTTGTAGCCTGCGACGCCAGCACAGCCAAAGGCAGCCTGTAGCTTTAGAGCAGTAGTAGCACGCTTTGTTGCCTCTCCACCACTTCACTCAGTTCGCTTACAAAGTATATTTAAAATTTTAAGAAGACGTTCAAACCGGAATTAGAAATGTCATTTTGCCGCCTGTGATAATGAAAGTGCCTTCGATATGTACATAAGATAAAAGAGCCCGTTGTGTTCGTTGTCATCACATCGCACAAGTCCATCTGAAACTGGCTGTCTATCCCCCAAGTCTTTGGTTAAGACATCGTCAAGATAAGTCGTGGGAATTTAGAGCCGGGCTCCAGGAGACTTCTGGTTCCATAGCGATTCAAAGTTCGAGTCCACCGTACTCGTGAGGGTAAGAAGGTAGGAGCCACCACTCCTGGCTGAAATCTTATCTCATCTCTGACCAAGTTGTTCTTTCCTTCTCGTCCATTTATTGACTTTCCCTTTTGTTATGTCCCTCCACAACCCGAAAGACGATTCGTCAAGCAGGCGACAGCCCCAGCCAGCACTTGAGGCTTCATGCACTCCCACTATCCGGTGCTCCTACAACGACCACCCTGCCATATCTTGTTGTCGTTAGGTTTCCTCGCGTTCTGTTTCTGACATCACCTTGGTGGTCGTCCCGGGTATCGGTGTCGTCCAGGGCGTCGGGGGTAGTCGTGTGCAGCGACGTCATTCGCATCGATTCCAAGGACTCTTGGAATCGTTTGGTTGTTAGAGTGCGGTGTCCGTTCGTTGATACTCGAGCAGTTGGCGTGTAAGTCCGAATCGCGCCTTGGACTCCTTTACTTCACTTCATCTTCTGACGGCCCTTCTTATTCACGTGTCTTTTTCAGACTTAAATCTACACAGAGAAGATGGCTTACCAGATGTACAGATCGACCACGCTCGGTGACGCCCTCCAGTCGACTTTGGATGACTTCGTCGCCGACGGTCAGATCCCGCGCAACCTGGCAAACGTGGTCTTGCGGACCTTCGACTATCACTTCGCAGATACTCTTTCCACCCGTGCCAGCAACAGGATCACGTTCAAGGTACCCATCCATTTGTTTCTCCCTCTCTATTGAAGGTCGTTGTAGGCGGGAAAGCTGCGTGTGTACAGATTCTGCGACAACGTGTGGTCCTTCCTGCTGGAGGACGTGGACTTCCGCGACATGTACTTGCGCGTCACGGAGCCGGTCGACCGCCTGAAGATAGTCGCTTGTGACGGACGGCCGCCAGTCTACAAGAACCCCCTACAATGCAGAAAATGATCAGTTCCCGACGTGAGGACGTTTTTTGATCTCTCCTGGTCTCAAGTGTTGTACGTGTATTTTTGTGTTGGCGCAGACTTCGATAAATGTGTTCGCGAGACGCCAAAAATCAGTCGAGACAGTCAGACAGGCAGGCGGTCCCGTGACTCGGGCGGCGGCCAGCTTGGCGGGTTTTCCGAAGAAGTGATAACAAGTGGCGGCAGACGCAGGTGCTACTTGGTCGATAAATGCACTTTCTGGTGACGTCACTTGTTTGTGAGAACGGTTTGTGGGGCGGCCGTGTTAGGTTGTGGAATAATAAGAGTTTCACTGGTGCGCGGCGCGTCCGCGACCGTCGCGCGGTAAAAAGAAAGCGTTTCTTTTGTGGACCGCGCAGCGATCAATTCGATCGATGCTGTCATCTTCTACGTGTTTCAAATCGGTTGGGTGCGTGAGTCTTTCCCGCGATAAGCTTCCGTCACTTCTGTGCGCCGCATGGCCGCGGAGTTGCTCCTGAGTTTGACCACCGCCTACTTACCGGACCTTTCTGATCACTGATGTTGGATTCGGCGGATCGCGCGGTTTTTTGGTCCAGTCACTCGCCACTCTTAGGTCTTTGTCTTCTAGTTGGTTGCGCGATCCACCACGAAGAAAAGGAGAAAGAGATGAAAGTGAAAGTCATTCGGTGTTTCAAGTGTAACATCTGTGTCTCCCGGGGTGGTTGGAGCTGAATGTTGTGACCGCGGAGCCGATTCTGGCCATCGGCTTCTTTCCGATTCGCTGTGACCAGCGATGTGACGGTTAGGAAAGATCGAGCGGATTTATTTAAAGTACTTTTTTTGCGTTTTTAAAATTTCATTGTGTTTTTTTCGGTTGAGAGACTAAAAAATTGTTGAGTTGAAGAAGTAGAGGCAGATTCGTTTGACTAGGAACGATGATGGTAAAATGAGATTTGCGGAGCGGCTCTTGACTTAGAATGCGACTCGCTTATGAGTTCAGCTGCGCGATCCTAAATTTGGCCGATCAAATCAAAAAATCTCTGATTAAATGTATGAAGTCCCCAATTTTTCTGTATTCTTGTCCTCGTCCCCGAGTCCCCCTCGACGCGTCATTGTTTTGTCCTCTGATGTTTTGTTTCCAGGAAGCCCGGTTGGAAAGTACGGAGGTTGCAAGAAGCTCGAACCGCAGAATTCACCAGCGACGTCGGAGATCGACTCCGGACGCCACTCCATGCGGGCCCGACTTCCCAGGCTAAGTAGCCCACACGATGCAAACAACGCCCCATGAGTTCCGCTCGTTCGAGCCTTCAAGTAGCTGCACCACGTCCACGGTACCGCCGGCCGGGAGTCGGCTCGCCCACTACATAGGAGCGACGCCTACCTCGACCACCTTGTCTCCAAGACACTCGGCCTGGCCCCAGCAACGTAGAACGAATCTTCGGTATCCTCTCTAATCTCTACTTTTTAGTCACGTCCCAGACGCAGTACCTCTCACCCTCGCGGAGCAACTCCAGCCATGTAAGTCCTCCTAGTGGAGCGTTTTCGACCGTGCGAACACAGATGAACAACCTGCTACACTCCTTCGGGCACATGTCCGTCTCCAGCAGTGGCGCCAAAGCCAACAGCCCACTGAATCTCTCTTCATGCGGCTACCGTGAGTCCGACCCTCTGGAGCTTAATGACCTCGGTTCAGCTCCGCTCTCGGCAAACGGAGGCTCGCCTCCGGATGCGGACAACTCGACCACCTTCGTCCAAGAGAACTTTGGCGGAACCACGTACTTCGTACCGCGGCAACAACCGGCCGAGTCCAACACGAGCCTCGTGTCCAATGGAGCCAGCGATAGCTACTTGAACGAGCACTCGAACGACTACCTCTCCCACTCAGGCAGTTACATGTACCAGGGACCCTTGTCCTACATGCAGAAGCAGAACCGCAAGAACAACTCCTCCTTCTTCATCAGCAACGACCTCCGCGCGGTTCGTTACAAAGACAGCTACAGCGAACTTTTATCACAAATTTCAATGAAGTCATCGGTTGTCCAAAGCCGAAAACGGTTTCCCTAACTGTCATCGCTCTTCCTGAACCTAAACGTCCTCCTTTGTTTGGCCCGTCTTTCCTTTCAAAGTATAACCGTTTCAGGAATTGTTGAAAGCACAGCTGGCCGTGCAGAGTAGGGCGGATCCAGCCACGCTCCACGACATCCCCTGCACAGTGGAGCACTACCAGTACCTCACCCCAGTGAGGGCCTCTCAGCCCCTCAACGGCGTGATAAACGGTGAAGCCGGATGCGCGACTTTTAAGGCCTTCAGTATCAAGGACGGCATTCCCTATATCCTCAAACGCTCCAAGTTCAGGCCGCTTCAGCAGAAACACGCTCATGCCACCGAAGCGTGGAAGCACAAAGTGTGCCACTCAAACGTTATCTCCCTCCGCGAAGTTTTCTCCACCAAGGCATTCGGAGATTCCTGTGAGTGCTCCTTCTTTGTCACAGAAAAAGTCGTTCGCATTCCGACCTGATACAGCTTAAAAATTGCCTCTTCTGCGCCTGACTCTTTCTTTATAGCGCTCATCTTCGTGTACGACTACCATCCACTGGCTGAATCTCTGGAGAGCAAGCACTTCACCCGAAATGGCTCAGGTCCTCACCTTGTCAGAGATCCCTCAACTCGCTCCCCTTTCAGGCAGCGGACAAGGCAACGGCGGCGTTGTGGAGTCTCTCCTCTGGTCCTACATCATCCAGCTCACCTCTGCACTGCGCACTATCCACCAGGCCGGCCTGGCTGCACGCACCATCTCGCTGGATAAAGTGCTTGTGATGCGTCGGCAGCGGATTCTGCTCAGCGATTGTGCTACCGCCGACGTAATGAGTGACACCAGCGTCAGCACCGCCCAGGTGAGCCTTAGATCGAAAGCTCGAGAAGGCAGCTTTGAAAGGGTTGACCTTCTGTTCCAAAAATATTTCTCTCCAGTTTTAAGATTTGTTCAACAGATGAACACTTATCCATTTTCCGTAGAAACATTTCTCAAAAAGCTGCTGTAACCACAGAAACATGCCCCTACAGTTTCACCTTTCACTAACACATGAGTAGTTATCAGTCTTCCAGAGATATTTCTGAGGAAGATGTGCTCACGAATGAAAAAACTTTCTGCGAAATTCATATTTTCGCGTTTTGGCTGCACTAAATCCAGATCATTCAGCTAGTCAATATTTCACCACTATTTTCATTTCCCTGTTCAGCTCGAAGACTTGAGTGCCTTGGGCCGGCTGATCCTGTGTCTGGCGGTAGGCAGCGCCACCGCGGCCAAACGGGAGTTCTTGAACGCATCGGTGATTTACATTACGAACCAGTACTCGAGTGACTTGAAGAACGTCATCTTATACCTGCTCAATCCACAGCAGACCAGGAAATCCGTCAACGACCTGATGCCCATGATCGGCGCACGCTTCTACGCGCAACTGGAGTCGGCGCAATCCCACAATGATTACCTGGAGAACGAGCTGTCGAAGGTGGGACGGTCCCATCCGGACTGAAACAGCCCGATTGTAGGAACTCGAGAACGGCAGACTCTTCCGGCTGCTGGCCAAGATCAACTCCATCGTGGAAAGACCCGAGTTGAACATGGACGCGACGTGGAGTGAAACAGGGGATCGGTTCCTGTTGAAGGTAGGACAAGGGTCCTGATGGGTCACTTGAGTTGCTTAAACGTGCTTAAGAACCGCGCATCCTCAACCTTAAACCGATACAGGGCTGACCTAAGGGTCTAAGATGTCTAAGGGTCCTCACCTTCAACATTTTGCTCTGCTGATTACCTGCCACATTTTTGACAGTCTTTAACAAGTTCTTCGTACACAGCATAAGAGAAAATTTCAGCTTTTCCGGGACTACCTCTTCCACCAAGTCAGCGAAGACGGAAAGCCCTGGATGGACCTGGCGCACATTGTCTCCTGCCTGAACAAGGTGCGTGTCCCATGGAGCCCCGCCCTACGCAATCTCTTTTCAGCTGGATGCAGGAGTGCAGGACAAGGTGCAGCTGGTGTCCCGCGACGCGGAGAACGTGCTCATCGTGTCGTACGCGGACCTGCGCCGCTGCTTCGATGCCGCCTTCAAGGAGCTCGTCGCGCAACAGACCACCGTGGACGGGTTCCCGGGATCGGCGTGATCTCCGCTCCAAGTTGTACATTCGTGCTCCCCGGCACTCTTCTTCTTGGTTTTGTTACTTCTTCACTTGCATTTGTTTCCCAGAATCTTGTTTTTTGTCGACGTTTCAACCGGTCGCCGTCGTAGAACGATGTCGTAGCAAAAAGCGTAGCACGCACACTTGTTAGAATTCTTTGTTGAGCATCCTGTCCACCGAGAAAAAAACTGTATTTTGTAATACCGAAATTGACGTTGTTACGTTGCCAAAAACCCGAATAAAATTTGAAAGTCAGCTCATAGGACGTTCTCCTCGTTTTTGTTAGATTATGGACATGAAACTCTAATGTGGAGGCAATAATTCGATTTCGGTCTCAAGGGATTATGCGTACACATGAATCCTAAACAAGATCGGTTAAGATGCGTGCTTCACTTTCTTTCGTTTGAAAGAAAACCTGGAAAGTTGCAGGCACCGCTTATTTTCAAGTTAACAACCCAATATAATCCCGACCTCTTTTTGCTACACCGTGGATTACGGTACCTTCAAGAACAAGGATGAATGAGAAGCACTCTGGAGCAGGCCTAAGAGAGGGGTCACCAAATCGGCGATTTTTTCGGAGGGTAGGGTCCATCCAGTACTCCCCATACCACCATGGTTCTTCCTAATAATGCCACTTGCACTAATAATGCCACTTAGCCGAGGCTGGATTTTCGGAGGGTAGGGTCCAGGGGGTTACCAGGTCGGCGACGGTCCCCCAGGCCTGCTCCGGAGCAAAGGGGCTCCGAAAGACAGACAAAGGATAGACATATCATTATGCGTTGGCCATCCAAGCACTGTGTCCTTTAGAGGTTGGTCTCAGACCCACGTGAAGCATATTTCATGTGGAATGATGAATGCTTCAGATCGTCCTAGTCTTACTAAAAATTTGTCCGACTATCTGAAAAATCTCGGAACATTCAGTATTATGAAGGAACAGAAATCACTCATTTTCATTCTTATATGCAGTCCCTATCGATATTCTTCAGATGGAAATGAAGCGCTTGCACAAGACTCTTCATTGGATTTCAGTCTCAAGGGGGCTCGCTTATATCTACTGAACATATGTATGCACATACATGCGACCTCTTGTGGTTCGTGTTCCTGCATGCCTCACCTTATTCCCCTGGAAGAATGAACGTGTTTTTTACTCTCGAATCGCTTCCGTTTCTTCAGGCAGCCTCTTAAGCAATCCCCGCAATGCGGGGGTGCCGGTGCCGCCGTTATCGACCTCGCGCGGACTCCTCCCGCGCCTAGGGCTCTAGCCGTGCCGAGCCAGCCTACTTGCCCCAATTTGCATGTTTGTTCCGCGCTGCGATCGATTTTCGGCGCCGAAAACGTGTGGCCTCGACGAACTCGCGCGTCCCCATCCGCTCCCGGCGGCAACCAAAAGACGCTTCTCTAAGTGAATACACTCTTTTGGTTACGGCACGATGATGGACTCGTCCGGACCGGAACGGACGGTCAAGCTGATGGGGCGCGAGTGGCCACGGGACGAAGTTATCGCCCGGGTTTTCTACCTGTTCTTCTTCGCCGCCTACGGTAGTCTGTACCCGCTGTTGGCTGTGTACTTCAAACAGCTGGGCATGGCTGCCGGCCAGGCAGGTCTTCTGCTTGGCTGTCGGCCACTGATCGAGTTCGCCGCACAACCCTTCTGGGCCATGTTCGGCGCTCGGTTCAAGAAAGGTACGCACAGTTTAACCAACTAACTTAAAAACAGAAATTTCTGATATGATATCCCTGGAAAATCATTGCGGTTCCAGGGAAACTGCTCCTCATGTTTTCGCTAGCATCGCTGATCGTGTCGACCCTCGCGATCGGCTTCGTGCAGCCGGTAACCCCCTTCTGCATCGTGCTCGACCGCAACTCCAGCGGCGGCCAGTGCATGCTCCTTGCCCCGGCGGGCGAGATCATCCGTGGAGGCGCCATTGGCTATCTCCGGGAGGCCACTGGCATTGGAAGGAAGAAGCGGGATGCCCCGAACCGTAAGCTTTCGTAGAGTTAACAATGTACACCGCTTCTCAGAAATCATTGACCGCATCATCGATCTGTCCTCCTACGACCGAGAAGAAGACATCGTAGCTGGCTGGGCGCCAGAGTACATTACGCGGGACAAGGTATGCAACTACGACGAGAACGTCTTCGGCGTGCTCCTCAGTCCACCCCACAGCACTCGTGTCTACCGTAAGCCGGCCGTCGAGCAGACGTTCATGCTGCTGCTGGTGCTCGTGGTCCTCGGCGAGTTCTTTAGCTCCCCTGCCATTGCCCTCGCGGATGGATGCACACTCAACGTCGTCAGCGATAATCCTAAACAGGTAAGAGTTATCTTAAGAGATGGACTTGGGAGGACGGAAAAATCGAATTTTTGTGACCTGCGGCTCATTCAACAAAAAAGTTTACGTGTACTTTTAGTACAGCAAAACACTTAAAAATTGATGCCATAAAATTAGCGCAACCCTTTGTTAAGAGCCCTTCCGCAAGAAAGAGCTTTCAAGTGAAGGAAACCCAAAAATCTTTGTTTTGCTGAAACATGCCCGGTTATCACATTTTTTGGAGAAATATTTCTCTTTAATTTTAATTTTCCATTAAAACATCCCAGTTATCACTTTTTCTGAGAAATATTTCGAGGGGAACTGCTCTCGGTGGTCAGGGCTGCGAATAGATGGATGGTTTTTCGACGATCCTTTCTCGTAAACGTCAATCAAATGCTGTTTTAGTTCGGAAGGATCCGGCTGTTTGGAAGCCTTGGCTGGGGCTTAGCAATGTTTGTGATAGGCATTGGCCTAGACTATTCGGATACATTCCGTAACCATCCGTGTCCGACAAAGAACACTACGGAGAAGAACTACACACTCTGCTTCGTCACGTGCTCCGTCTTCATGGGCCTGGCGATGGCGGTAGCCACACAGTTCAAGTTCGGCCAGGGCGAACAACACAGGACGGACGAAGTGGCCGGGCTCGTCATCGACACGCGCATCGACGAGGTGGACCCGGCTGTTGCGGAGAAGGCTCGGGCGCGCCAACTCACCTCAGACTACATGAACGAGGGATCTGCGGTCAAACACGCACTCAAGGCGATGGCCAACGTTCACGTGATGCTCTACTTGGCCTCCGTGGTTGTTATCGGGATTGGCGCCGGCATCATTTTCGCCTTCCTTTTCTGGCATCTACAGGTGTGCCGTGTCGTTCCACTTACACTAACCGGACATTAGGATCTCGGAGGGTCTCCGGTGCTCTTCGGCTTTGCTTCCATCATCAACCACAGTTCTGAAATCGCCGCATTCTTCTACACGTTCCAAGTCATCAACAAGTTTGGACACACTCGCGTAAGTTTGCGTATGGCGGTCGTACGAAATTCACTTAGGGTGACTAAGCAGAATCAGCCCGTTTAGTTTATCGAAAGGTTTCATAGTCCTTTTCTCTAATTTCCTCTAAAACATGACTCCTCGACCTATTTCTCCTTCTCTGCAGGTGATGTACATGTGCTTGATTGCGAACATCATTCGGTTCCTGGTGATCTCCTGGCTGACAAATCCTTGGCTCGTGCTCCCACTTCAAGTCATGCAAGGCTGTGTCTTGGCCCTGGTCTGGGCGTCGGCCTCATCCTACATCTCCCTGATCTCTCCGCCTCATCTTAAGTCCACCAGTCAAACGATTCTCCAGTTCCTCTACCAAGGACTGGGCAAGGGAATTGGAAGCATTATCGGAGGCTTCCTAATATCCTCAGTCGGTTCGTTTCGGGGGTTTGAAAAACGCTATAAGAAGTGTACAGGAACTCGCGCGGTCTTTCAAATCTACGTCATCCTGGTGATCCTGGTGTTGACCGCCATGTTCGCGGCGAGCAAGCTTCTCGGAACAAGTGAGGGATTCAAATACGGAATGGGAAACTTCGAGGAAGAAGATTGTGGCGACGCCCTAGGTAAGACCGTCAGACAGCCGTGGCTTCATTAACCTTTTCAGCCCCACAAGGCATGCCAATGCACCTCGCCGAAAGTAAAATAACGGACGCCTTCAACCAGTCCGGTGCGAATATGAACTACGGAGCCATCGGACCGGACCCTGCAGACCCCACCCAAGATGCCTACGACCGATACGTTAGCAATCCGTCGTATTGATAAGCCTAGCACTGCTTAAATAAGTATATATGGATTTAGTGAGGCAGGTGTAAATACTTAGAAGAGTGACATCAGATCATAGAGTTCAATATGGACTATGTTGACATAGCAATAAAATGGATGTATTCATTTTCCGATGCCTACACTGTGTTGGAGATATGGAGAAAACAACATATGAACAAGGGCGCAAGATGATTTTCTAAGAAGACCCTACCGTAAACTAAGATAACACTAGGTGGACTAGCTGCCCTACTCTTTTGTCTCTCTGCATCTGGCTCTAAGAGCTGATCGGAGTGAAGTTTGACACAATTGAGGTTTTACTTCCTTTCCTGGATATGTACAATCATAGTTGCCAGAATATGAGGTGGTTAACAGCGTCGTCCACGCCTATGGATTCCTGTTCGTGTGTGGGTTTTGTCGTATTCTGAGTCATGTGGTCCACCCCGGTCCCTCCGCTGATGATGTACATCTACACAAAAGGAGCTCGTGTTAGCAGCCATCGCGCTCTCCAGGAGGACCAACCTGTTCTATGTTCTGCAAAGCCGCTGCGTTCAGTGACATCCTTCTCTTCTTTATGTCCATTGTGAAGTTGGAATAAGCCGCCGAGACGTTCACTGTAGTGAGGAATCGGCACGGCCCGGCGTGTCCTACTTGACAAACGGTGAATGTAGGCGTCCAACTGGTCTTGTTGCTCTGAATAGGGGAGTGCAGGATGAGTCCCGCAGAGGTGCCTATCCAAAGCATGTTCCGGCAACACAACAGGCTCGAGATCCTCAGGCAGCCCATCTTGTGCTGGCGAATGATGTCCTCCCGGACGGAGAGCGTCTTGTTTATGACGTGGGAGACGGAGAACTCGAGAATCGGCTCGAAACTATTTGAGAAGACGTCGAACATCCGGACAGTGGCCGCGTTCGTCGTGGACACGAAGATCGTAGAGCCGTGAGTGCACATGTAGGAGACCGTTTCAGATGGCGAGGAGCCCAGCTGGCACTTCTTCTGAAAAGAGAGCTAAGGACTCCATAACGACTGCTTCTGAAACCTCAATGTCGAAGGTCGTCGGGTTCAGGAGGTAGAGGAAATTGTCATCGGCTCCTACGCACAGGCGTCCACACACGGCTATCATCCTGCGGATGGTCGACTTGATCTCCGTCTTCACGACTGTGCAGTTCTCCAAGTCCCAGTTCATATCTTAAAGGTGCAAGCTGTACGACTCAGTTCCGTGGCCTAACATGCCTCTGCCTCTGTGGAAACAAAGCAGTTGGGAGTGGCTAGAGGAGGCGGTGGAGATGAAGACATTTTCGTCGACGTAGGCGATGTCCTGCACGGGTAGAGACAGCTTGTTCATCTTCTCCCGAGCCTTGAGCCTGACGTTGTCCAAGTAGTTGAACACGTAGAGCCTGGAACAAGGGCCTGTAAGCACCCCGGCTGACTCCTCCTTACTCTCCGTCTTCGTTCCCGATCCAGATGGTCGACTGGATGGTCGAAGAGGAAGACGCGTCGGCGTCGGACACGTCGGAGTCCGACGAGCAGCTGTCCAACTCCATGCGACTGTGCCCACGTCCCGCCTTCGACGCTATCATGCTCTTCCTTCTGCGAAAGCTGAACAAAGAAGTCTTTCGAGGACGTGAATGCCTCCTACCTAGGCGCAGGAACTGGACACACCGCTACGATTGCCGAGTTCCCAATGCCCGTACAACTCTCCACCGTCGGCTCCCCATTCACGTTCACTATCGCCACTTGGCTCGCGAATTTGTCCGTGGAACAGGCCCACACGTTCGGAGCACCCTCGGCCGTCTTCCCGAAAGTTGAAGTGGCCGTGGAGAAGATGAGACCTGGCCGTGTCCGATGAGCGATGATAGACTTCAAGCGCACCTGCGGCTGATCGACGTGGGCCAGGTTTTCTGTGTAAAAGCTTATTCGATCTGTTCGGAGGGAAAGACGTACTTAGAGCGCTTTTGGATTCGAGGAACGCGTTTTCCCAGATCGTTCGTTTATCCGCGTTGGGGAATTCGACCGTGAGTGTCTCCACTCCGTCACTAAACTGCTGTCAGCTCGAAAATAGTATCAAACTCACAAAGTGGTCACTTGGAGGTGTACGGTAGTCAGCTCTGGGTTTGAATTCATCTGGTCCTCAAGACATTTTACCCGGTATTTCCTTTCGCTGTGTAGCTCTTCGAGCAGATTAGTGAGCGGCTGACACACTCAAATATGTATGGACAAGGAATGCGCACACGTTACCGTATTCTCATTTTTAAGGAGCTTCGCCAGATCCATCATCTTGCTGATAATCTTCTCGTCCTCCTTAGCGTTTGTCAGTTGCTTTTCCGTCTCTTGCAGGACCGACAGCGTATCTAAGAACTGTGCGTGGTAAAGGGTTCTGAGTCGGCTGCTGTTTTAGTTAAGATTTAAGGTTCGGTCTCGTTATTCCACTTTTCTGGGGAACCAAAGGACTCTTATCCATTTGGAAATAGTTTTTTAAAATGGTTGAAAAGAAAAACCTCTTCCTATATCGACGTCATCCATGGAGATTTTTATAAGGAGTTTGAATCGATTTTTGTCCAGGAAGTCGGGCGATTGGACGCTGTAATCGCTGCAACGAGGTCTGGACAACGACTGAAAAGCATGCTTACAAGGACTGCGACTTGTTGAGCCGTGCAGCAGCTCCTCCGACGGCCTTCTTTCGAACGCTTGTCACTATGAGTTGGTCTGACATCATAAAGAGACAGCGTTGCTTCTTGCCCGAAGCCCCGTTGATGGTCACCAGATCGTATCTGACGAAAGTGCGACCAGTGGAGACGAGCTAAATGTCCATGTGAAAAATCAGATCAGCTCCCAAAAATTGTAAACGATGATCAACGACTTCGGGAATTGCATTCTCCCTACTTTTCATTCGTCTCGTTGATTTCAGGATTATCACTGCATCTGAGAATACAAATACAACACAAAATCTGACTGACTTCAACATTTGGATTCCGTCAGCAAATTGGCGATTATCTGTCCGACAGTAAAATATTTCTGGAGAAGCCCTTCTGACAAATGTAAATACTTCTTTTTTTTCATCCTTCCGCTAACACAGGAACGGTTAGCACTTCTCAAGAGAGACGTTTCCAAAGGATTTGATCTCACAATGGAAATATTTCTTTATGATTCTAACCTTCCACTAATAAATGGACGGCTATCACTTTAGAAGAGATATTTCTAGTTTCTTTTCAAATCCATTAGGGTGTGTTGTGGTTTTCGCCTTTAATTTGGATCATGTACCAGATTCTGAGACCGTATGTAAAGAATTTTGGAAAAGCATCTACTCACGTCCTCGAGACCGTCTACGATCGCTTCGATTTCGCGGAGACGCTGCTCCATCTGCTCGTTCTCCTCGCGCTGGCGATTGATGCTGAGGGCGAGGTCATGGATCTCTTTTTGTACGCGGAGTAGCTTATCATAGTCCCGGTGCTCAACCGGTGTGTGCTTGACTATTTGCTTTAGAATAAGCTCGTAACGCGGCACCCTCTGAATGGGCAGGATAAGAAGCGAGTCCAAGTCGAGCTTGTTGCGATGGTCGCGTCGGCATCTCTAAAAATTCTGGAGTGAAGAGCCCCTCTTTCTCGCTCACCATGTAGTACTTTTCGAAGGCCGGTTTCTGGCGTGCCTCCACGATTGCCTGCTTTGCGAACTTGAAGTTGTCCACGAACGCTTCGTACGTCTCGATCATCGACCGTTTGGTGAACTTAAATGGTTTTGTAAGGAAACCATGGGAAAAGATTGAGGATAAAAGGCGCTGGGTTCCTCGAAAAATGTTTACGTTAAAGCTCAAGATTCGATTGTGACAAACCCCCAGAAGGAGAACGACTCACGTGGGCGAGAAGCACGTCCCCGATAGGAGTGTCGCTCTGCCAGCACTCGATGCGCGAGCTGAGTGCTGCCATTAGCACTTGGTGGTGAGCCAGAATCTCGGGGATGCGATAGAAGATCTTATCAACAAGCTGTGTATCAATGAGCGTGCACTCCAGCGGCTGCTTCAGGGGCCGCATATACTTCTGGACGAGGTGCTCCAGTCCCTCTACGAACGTTTTTTCCGTCTCGAACAGCTCCCGTGCGGCCATGTTCCGCACGTCTTGGTGGCGCCGCAACGAGGCGCGTGACCGCTTCTTCCACAGGAGCATGTCCGCCTGTAGCAGGTTCTGCTGCAATTGGTGTTGTGCTACGGCGTCCGGAATGAGCAGAGGGTTCCTGAAAAGGGGGGTGAACCAAGAAGTAAGACCGGAGTAGAGAACCACTGGGCTTCGGGGGAGTTCTGACGAGACGACTTCAAAGACTTCAGGAGCTTGGAAAATCTGCTTACGCCTGCGATGGAGTCCACGCCTTTTGAGTGTAGGACGACGTCACCCGGCGGGAAGATTTCCGACTCGTCTGAAGCTCGATGTATCGTTCTCCTGGTGGAGGGCCTAGGAGAGGTCTCATAGGAAATGTGAGCGGAGCTTACCTGGCCGAAATCGCCCCGCGAGGACTAGTCTGCTCCGATTGAGGTCCAGCCATTGCGTAGACCTGCTTAATTGTGTATAAAAACCGCAAATAATAAATCAGAAGTTGAAAAATCCCAAAAGAAATATTTTATTTAACCGGTATCTCTTTTGCATCTGGATATTTCTGAAGACCGACCTGGTTGTGGAAGGAGGCGAGGTGATAAGTCTCGGGCATGGACGTTTTCCTGCGGAAAGGCGAGACGTCGTTTGCGGAGGAGCGGCGGCTTTTGCTCCACACGTACGTGTCCAGGTTCACGGAGGGGAGAAACTGCATGACGCCCCTTGGGTGACCGCCCAAGTGCGTGGTGATTCCCTTGGTGCCGACACTGCCACCTTCGGACTCAGACTCGGCGCCAAGGGTCGAATCCTGGGAGAGCAGGCTCGTGGACATTCCGGATTCTTCCTGGGGCTCGCTCTGTTTGAGCACGCGCTGTAGGGACTGAATACTCTCTGCGGCTTCCCGAAGTTCCTCGATGTCCGTGCTCATAAGCTCTTCGGAGGAGGATCCTTCAGGCACGAGGCTCTGTCGCGGCGTCGCCCATACATCATGTACGCTGGAGCTCTGCACGGGCGCTATCGGGAATGAGTCGAGGAGCTGCCTGATGGCCTGTACATGTAACTGTTGCGAGCGCTCCACGCTCGGCTCACTGCTCGTTTTCCGAAGCCCTGACTGTCGATAGAAGTGCCGCTCGCCCAACGGTCGTTGTGTAGAGCGGTTCCGAGGCCTTCGTTCCAAGCCCACACCCGAAAGGTTCACATCGGAGCGACGTCTGGAAGAATCGCAAATATGGAACTGCTTAAACGCTTCTTAGGATGATAAGCGCTGGATAGAGGGAAGTCTAGCAGCGGCGCAATTTTTGGAATCAAAATGTTAATCCCAATCAATTTTCGGATCTTACTTGTTTGGATTCGGGTTTTGAACAGACTTGGGTACCCAGTAATGATGTCATGCCACCCGTGGAGCAGACTCACCTGTGCGAGTGGTGAAGAAGCCGATGGCGCGCGGAGGGAGATACTGTAGCGCTGCGACGTGGGGTGCGCGGAGTCTCGTCACTCGAGGAATCCGAGTCGTCGGCGGTGAAGCGATTCGGCCGCGAAGACGACCTCGTCGACGACGACATATGCGGAGATTCCAGCACTTCGCGAAAAGGAAAGTTGTTGTGCCGAGGAGGGCACCGAGTGTTTTGCCGCCGGGGCCGTTCGCGTTGTAAAGATGACCGCCACTCTGGCGGGAGCCCTCACCTGTTGTGCACGCCGCGAGCGGCTTTCCCTCGGGTCAACCCAGAGTCAGGAAGGCGCCTTGTTGACATAACGGTGACGCATCTATCCCGAAGCACAGCCGTGTTCGCTTTTTTGGTCGGAGTCGGAGCTTGGTTAAGCACCTTGAGGAAAGCAATGAGAGACCCTTCTGCGTGATGACTGAGATCGGTGCAAACAGCGATAACCGTTTAAACTTTAGCAGAAAGTTGAAACCGCTTAGAAAAATCTATGTTACGAGATCGCCCATTTGGAAATATTTCTCTGCTGAGAAGATAACCTCCAAGTTTTAGCGGACTGTTGAAACAAGAGCAATATTTCCATCCATGGGATCGAATCTTTTGGAAATATCCATGCGTGGAGGTGACAACCTTGAATGTGTTATTTGAAGGTTTAAATCGTAGGGAACTAGTTCCGTTGGCCAAATTAGTTCCTTCAGTAATATTTCAAAATTTACTCCTGTACTCGAAATACACTCTTCGTTGTACCGTATAGTATCTGTCTTAAAACGTAAAGCATAAAGTCTTTTATTTAGCACCACCTGTGTAGGACATTCATCGACAAGCAACGCTTCAAGATATCGAAAAGAAAGTGAGGAATATATAAATGATGAAATTAGAAAACACCGGGTGCAGAACATGTTTGAGTTAACAAGGTGCGACTGCGGATAGACGTTGCATCGCAAATACCAGCTCCAGCAACATTCACACGCAACGTGTAGGCGGTCAACACTGTTCTCTGTCTGTCACTTTCTTCCCTTGGTTGTGGATGGAACCTTATTAAAATTCAGTTGTATTCTTTTCCCCTGGGTTTACGAGGCCGCAATCATCTCCTTACTGCAACACGCTTATATCCTACAAAGAAGAGCTTGTCACAACGTGACAGAGTACTTTCTTTGCCGAGTGAGTCAAAGGTCCTTCATCAGCAACCAAACTCGTGCTTCCCTCTCCAGGAAAATCGTGCGAAAACCTAGCAGCGCATAAACTAGAGAAGCTGTTTGCGTGTCGGGACGGCCTCCGTTCTCACATCTTGTTGTCGCACGCACACGTCGAATCCGAACGCCCTCGCCGTGATCAGTTGCCTTTCAGATTCCCAAACCGATGGGATCTCACCTCTGCTGAAAACCATTCCATCACACCTCAGAGAGACTGTCCAACGTAGAATTCGAGCGACGAGATGAGCGACTCTCCCCCAGAGAACGCAGTAGTACTCGAGTCCAAAACCAATGAAGATGAGGGAGCCGCGAGTCAGGTGAGAGGTAAACTCCCTAGGAGAAGACGGTCAAAGAATCATTTAGACATGTGAGAGCCACACGGATGCCAGTCCACCAGAGAGCCCAGCTCCGGCTCACGGAGATGACGTGAACTGCGACGCCTGTCCGAAGTGCGAGTCCTTTGTCGTGAAACTCCGTGAGTCAGAAGCCAACCTCAAAGAGCAGTTGGCCGCGGCTCAATCGCTCTCAGACCGCTACCAGACGGAGCTGTCCGGTGAAAGACTCTACAGGAATGAGCTGGAAACAAAGATGAGGAGCATGTCATCCGAGACTGAGGTAAACTTGATCGAAAATTATACTTTGCCCAACTATCCTGCCTTTTTTACTGCATTCCGTATTCGTTCCTAACGAATCCGCAGACTTGTTTTCAGTTCCAAAAGGAACGTACTGACATTCTGAGACTGTTTAAGTTTTATATTCCATAAGGGCGTTAAAGTAGATTCAAAAACGTATCCACAACGTGGCCCTGCCTATAACTTGGCCCTACACCTGTCTTTCGTTTACAGACCAGCATTCGAAACGCTACAATCGGCCACGAGAACCTTCTGGAAAAGTTCGCGAAACTGAAGATGGACCAAGAAACGTACCGACTGGAGCATGCACGCGCTATGGAGTACGAAAGGAAAGTCCACAAGAAGCTCCAGAGTGACATAAGGACGCTCTCTTTGAAGTAGGCAAAAATGCATGGAAAGGTCCCTCTAACTTCTATGTAGGTATCACAAACTTCTTGGAGTGAATCGTCAGACTGCCAGTGAGATGCAGTCTCAAGCCATAGAACTGCCCCAGGACATCGATCAGTTACAGTACTTGTGTCTCCAGCTGCGAGAGGAACTCATCGAGACGCGCGCAGCCAAAGAGCATCAGGTTAACGTGCTTCAGGACGAGGTGGTCCTGCTCAAGGAGCAGATGGAGGAGGACGATCGGGGTCGGAAGGCGTTGGAGAAGGCACTCACGGCCCGGGTGAACGACGTACAAGGCGAGCTAGGTATCGCCAGGAGCCAGCTCTCCACGATGAACGACGTCACCCAGCGCGCCGAGGAGATGGACCGCCAGAGCGCCGAGTTCCGCGCCAGAATCACCGAGCTGGAGACCCAGGTTAAGAGTCTGCAGGCAGAACGCGCCGAGTTGGAGAAGAACGTGACTGCGCTGCGCATGCGGAATTCGGCCCTACAGGGCGAGTTGGACACATCGGAGGCCGTGCAGAAGGACTTCGTGAAGCTCTCGCAGAGCTTGCAGATACAACTTGAAAAGATTCGGGCCGCAGAGCAAGAGGTGAGAGGGACAACGATTTAAAAAAATGATTTTTAAATCGGAAAACGATTTTAACCTTCTGCCAACACACTCACGGTTATTACCATACCGGAGAGATATTTGTAAAGGAATCGGTCACACCAGCGGAAATATTTCCCTTTTGTGTTAACCTTCGGCTGACACATTGAAGGTTATCACATTGCTGGTGGGATATCTCTAGAGGATTTTCCCAAATTTCTCCCATATTTTTCAAGAAGTTAAAGTTCTCCCATATTGAGTTCTCTTCAGGTGCGTTGGCAGTTCGACGACGACGTCTTCCACTGTAACGGGTGCGAAACGCCCTTCCCGCCTAGGCAAAAGGGTGCCAAGAGACACTGCTGCCACTGCGGGAAAGTCTTCTGCCCCTCTTGCGTTGCCATGACCATACCATCCGGTCCTCAGCGACGACCAGCGCCAGTTTGTCAAGTTTGCCATACGCTGCTGAACAGGTACTTCGAAAACAGTCCTCAGTTGCTTACATCATTTTCAGAGATTCCGCTCCGTTCTTCTCACATTCTTCGGGTAACTAAAGGACCTTCTTAAGCCCACACTTCGCTCTCCAAGGCCGCCACTCCGCATTAGCGCTGTCCGTAGGATCTTCTCTCGAGTTGTGTATACAGAAAACGAAACAAATTTTAATTAAATAAATTAGGAAATCCGATATCACAGCTGCGAAAGACTTATTACCACTTAAAGGCCACGACCTATGCATAACTATAACTCATCGTTCTCGTCGTCTTCTTCGGACTCCTCGGGTTCTGGGGCCTCCACAGGGAACGCAGTGACGTCGACGGAAGTGCACGAGCTCGTGTCGACGTGGCAGAACTGCCGTACTGGAGATTCATGCTCTGTCTTCAGGAACTTGATGAGGCTAAACGGAGCTTATCGCGTGGAGAAGGATCTCGTGGGGACAAGACTGGGACCGGACCAGGGACTTCTTTTTAGTGAATTCCAGAAAGGTCCCTTGCTCCTTCCTGCACAGCCCTCGGAACTTACCTCTCTTCGTAATCGTCGATAAAGTCGTGGCACACGTTGGCCAGCTTGCTCGCTTGCGAAGAGTCGGACTTGAGGTGGAGATGGTCAGCGGTCTGTTTCTTCACGAAGACGGTTTTGCCGGTCGTGGGGTGGGCAGCGGTGACGTAGTCCTTCGACTTCTCACAAATGTTGTCCAGCAGCTCGACCAGATGCACATCAGATCGCGCGAAGGGGACCTGCAAAAGCAAAAGTTCAGAGGAGGTGCCCCATCTTCCCGACTTGCCTCGTTCAGTCCTTTCTGGTTTCCTTTTCCGTCAACGCGGAAGCTGCCAACCTGAATCGTTTTCTTCGCGTCCACAGAGTTGATCCCCTCTTCCAGCTCGCTGACAAGCATCATGCAGGCTGAAATGAGCGGTATTGCGTTGGCGAATATTCGAAGCTCCGTCCGGCACTAGAGCCGAGACTTCCAAATGTCGAATTCCAGTGAAATTCAAGCTGCAGTCTTCAGATTGGGTTACTTACCACCGCATTTGGCGTTGGCGACGGCGGCGTCGACTCCAAAGGCGCAGGCGGTCAGTGAAATTAGCGCTACTTGCAACAGCATGCTGAAAGTCGACAGAAACTGTCAAACGTCTTCGAAAGTGAAAGGTGCAAAAAACGCGCCGACCACACACGACGACCCATGGAAATTAGCTGACGTGGGGAGACAACGCAGACGTCTCTGATGTGTCTCTAGTGGGCAAACAACGAAGGGACTTCGGGTGGAGACGCGCTGACCCGATCTGAGAGGCGATCGGGACAATGACTACCGTAGTCGATTGGCAGAACCCCTCTTGTTTGTGCCCTTCTACAAATCTCGTTCTACTTCCAGATGGATGCGGATAAGCTGTACGTAGACTCTCTACAGACGCTCTGGGATATTGACTTCGGCGAAGAATCCCACTCAGCGCTCCCGCTGCTTAACTTCGAGCCAGCCGGAAGAGCGCGAACTCTCCTCTGCCATGACATGAAAGGAGGTTACTTGGAGCAGGAGAGGTGAGCCTATCCAATCTGACAATCCGATTTTTGAATCCCATAAAACCTAAGGAGAAGACTCCTTCGAAATGTTTCTATCTCTAAGAAGGAGAAGGTAACTTCGAGTTAGGATGAAAAATTCAGATATACTGGAGCGGACATTCCAATTCGACTCGAATTGAGCCCTAGCTCCTTCTTTACACCATAGTAATTGCCGAATTTAGGGAACAAGGCGTAGCCCTGCCATCAGAATCGATCTACCTTTTCATGCACTGGTGGAACATCGACGTTTTCGTAAGTTCCGTTGTTCGAGGACTTTTCTCAGAGTGCCATAGAACTACTTTTCACACCACATGGTGACAATTCCACCTATCGGATGGACGAACGCTGCTCACAAACACGACACTCAAGTTCTGGGCACTTTCATAACGGAGTTCGACCAGGGTGTGGAACACTGCAAGAAGCTGCTTGAAGACAAACATTCCGTAGATCGAACAGTGAGCAAGCTGGTTGAAGCTGGTAAGTGGCAGGAACGATCTTCTGAAATAATTATTGACGACTCAGCAACGACGTTCGGATTCGACGGTTGGCTGGTGAATATCGAGAACAAAGTAGAGCAGAAGCACCTGGCTAACCTAAAGTACTTTCTTATGGAGCTGAGGAGGAAGATGCACGAGGCGATCGGCCAAAGGGCAATGGTCGTCTGGTATGACTCGGTTACGGTGAACGGCGAACTCAAGTGGCAAGATGCGCTCAACGAGGAAAATCGGTGAGTGAGGCGCTTAAGATTAGGACTGTACTGGATCACATCTGGGTACTTTTATCAAATTTGTTTTTGTGCGGATTTCTGAAACGCTTATCTGCAAAGCTCGAAGATAAGCTCGAAGCTGGAACATCGAAAAGGGTGTCAGGATCTAAATTCCAGGGTTTAATGTTTTCATTCGAATGTTTTCTATCGGTGAGATTTGAAAATATATCCGCGGTAATGGCTAACCGCACATCTGCTAGCGAAAGAGTATAACCACAACGAAATATTCCTATTGTGGAGGCTGTTCCCTTGGAAATATTTCTTCGACAACTGGATAGCCACCCATTAGTTAGTGGAAGGCTAGAATTGCAGAGAATTATTTCCGAAAGAAATACTGCCTTGCGAAGAAGGAAAAAAATTAGGAAATAGCGGTACAAAAGTCTAAATTACGGGGCCTAAAAGTGTAAAGTGCAAACAAATTTAAGGACTTTCCGGGTTCGTTCCCGCAGAGCTCTGCTTAGGATATCTGGAAAATTATCCTTGTAGGGACTGGTTTGACTGTGTTGACGCCATCTACTTGAACTACTGCTGGGACGAGGAGAAGCTGGCGAAAAGTCGGGAGGCGGCGGGAGATCGCGTGCACGACGTCTTCGCTGGGGTCGACTGCTTTGGGAGAGGTTGCTACGGTATGTTTTCCACGTCTCGGAAGTATAGCCGAGAATGTCTCCTTTCCAAGCGGTTTTTTTGGCTTAAAGGCAAAACAAAAAACTAACAGCAAAACTGATTTGGTAATGAGGACTAACCAGTTGTTCGTTGTTATAGGCGGTGGCCAGTGGAACTGCAGACTGGCCCTGAAAGCGATCCAGAAGGAAGACCTTTCATGTGCCTTGTTCGCACCTGGTTGGATAGCCGAGTGCTTTCCCAAGCACTGTATCGTGCAGCAGTCCCTTAAGTACGTTAACAACAGTTACACCACTCCTAACTCCAGAAATTATATATCAGGTTTTGGAACCCTCTCTCCGGTTATGTTCCCTGTCGATCTATTTCTGCGCGGAGGTTCTCCACTAGTTTCAGGACAGGGATGTCCTCTGAGGTTGGCATTTGAAAGGACTTCAGCTGAACTTGTTGACGCTTTTAGTGGTTTTGCCTATCTGACATCGACATTCAGCCGATTTTCATAACTGAACTTGGTCAGGTGAACCCATTTGAGCCTCACGCAGAAGGTTTGGAGATCCAGCCGGGCACTCACAAGTGAGTCCCCTCGATATGATTGTTCCCAAATGTTGTGTTTAGACTCTTTCGCGTTAAGAACTTTCCCGAGAATGCAAGGATGTCGTTTACCACGAGTGGCGGTGCCATGTCTTTGAAGCTTCCCGAAGGATTCGAGACGAAGGAGGTGTCCGAAGGAGAATACCTCGTCCATGCGAGTTCTGACTGCTGTGACGTTTGGATCTCGACTAAGCAGCGGTGTGTACTTACTAGTTTTTCGTTTGTCCCCCTTTGATTACAGTTCTGCTCCCATAAAACGAATACTGTTTCATTACATTTGTATGATCAGATGACCGAATGGTGGCTAACACATAAGTTTCGGATAAATATTTCCACAGTATCTCGCTTCTATGTTGTTTTAGCGTTCCGCTAACACATTTACGATTATCCATCTCCTGGAGAAATAGTTCTGAAAGAGTTGTTCTCACTCGATGAAACATTTCTTTGCGGCTTCAAACCTCCGCCAACACATGAACGGTTAGCACTTTCCGAGAGAGACATATCCAAAGGACTTGATCACGCCATGGAGATATTTCTTCGTGATTCTAACCTTTCGTTCTCGAATGAACGGTAATCGATTTTCCGAAGAAAAGGTGGACCCAATAATTTCGCCACTTACAGAGGATCGACGTCATTGGTTGTTCCGAACAATCATTTTCAGGAGATTGTATCGTTTTAGAACGGTATAAGCTGGCTGCAAATGACAAGAAATCCACTTACTTCGGAAAACCAAACCAATGAGAATACTAACTTGTCAGCTTTGCTCTTTTTGGCCCACACTCAACAAGAAAATGAAATTGAGCAAAACTCAAACTTGTGACAAGTGCTCTGCTTCAGAAACCATATAGTGGCTGCGACCTATGCGGGACGAAGTATTTCAGAACGACATGAATTATTGTTTATCGCCATAAATATGGATTAATTCTAGCATTTACTCCGGGTTTGACCTCGGTATACGTTGGTCCGGATTTGGTCTCTCGACTGCGTTTTCTGACCCTCAGCGGATAAGTGTGAATTAAGTTTGTTTTATAGCCAAAAAGATCGACTGCAAATCCCTTAATCCTCAACCGCTACCGTACAATTTATTCGGAGCTCCGGCGTCAGGGTCAATCTTCCAGTACCGCCAAAGACTACGCGGAATCAAATCACAGAATTGCAGTTTTTCTCGTTTTTCCGTGCTATAAATGCAAATTTTTATACTTTGTACTAATTTTTATATTCCCTAGAAGCTTAATTTGGGAAAGTGTCTTTTTTCGGGCGCTTTCCGGAGAAAATTTTGGAGCTTCCCACATCCTAAGTCGGGAGGAACTCATTGGGTGCAGTCGTGTCCGATCAGCGCTAATCCTCTTAATTCGCGCTAAGCACTCGTATCGTTTCCCCTCCACAAACAAAAGGAACAACTTGGCCTTGCCGTTCCTTGCACCTTTTGTGGCGCGGCGGCCAAATACAAAGCCGTGTCGCGCCGCTGTCTTCGTATCGGATATCCCGATTTGTTTATGCGTCCGTTTATGCAAATTCATTGTTCTGCGCGTCGCCCAAAGGTCACCGCCACGTTCGCGACAATCGCGAACTCTTTGTCGTCGGATTAGCGCTCCTCAAGCAGACCTTGCAGAAGCCGCCGAGACACCGATCCGCCAGACGTGAGGCACTCAAGAGGCTGTCTGTGTTTGACACCTAGTCCCGAGTGCTGCTGTACATCCTACGTACTGATTGGATTGGGCCATATTTGTGGAAAATCTTTAAATCCACAGGAAAATAAACGGCCCAAACCAACGCAGAACATGGATTTATACAAATGTATGACAATTGAAAGCAATCTTTTGCCACTCATTGGAACAAAATGGACTCGAAATTTCAGGGGGCCGTCCTTTCCACCCAAAAACACCGTAAGCCGGCTCTTAGATCTAAAAAAATACGATATACCCGACTTCATCGCTCCTTCTGAGACGAGCCAAAGAAGAAGAGGCCACTTCACGCCAAGCTGTGTCCCAGTGGCAGCGCAAACGAGTCGGAGATTATGACGCCCGACGACGACTTATCACACGTTGGCGGCGACTTCAAAGCCTCCCAGGGCCTCCTTATCAGCTGTGTCGGGCCTACGAGGCGACGTCGACTACCTTTTCCGTTTTTTTTCTTTCGCTTTATTCGACTGGATCGTATGTACACAACAAGGAGAACGATATCGGAGAGAATAACTTAATGGAGGCGATTGGGGAACTCTGTGGGCAAGAGGCGGCTGGCAGGCGGTGGCACGCTTGATTACGGTGGACTGACTACCCGTAGGAGGAGACGGACGACGGCGCTAGTGCTTCCGGCTGTCCTCGCGTCTTTGCTTCGCTCTTCTGAAAGGGGAAAGTCAGGGGAAGAAGGGGAAGGCGTCCGTCGGGTCACTTCCGAGAGGGCATCTGGGCGCGTATTGTTTCACACGGCGCCCTAAAGCCACACACGTCGTAAAAGGCTCTTTGGTGGGCCGCCACGTCGTAAATCTCTTTTTTGGAAAACGCACGGCGAAAAGTAAACACAAAAGAGCGCCGGGTTACGGTAATCCGGGCAGTCGCGCACCGACAATTACAGTTTCCACGACGACGTTTTATTGCCCGACAATCTGGCGACAATTACGTGGAGGGAAGCGCGCGCGAGTTGCTCGGTCGCGCTCGTAAAGAAGCGATTAGCCGCGAGCGGGCGATTATCTTCGCGGAGAGTTACGGTAGCAGTAATTGGAGGGAACCGTTAAATTGGGTAATTGAGTCGATGGGAGGAGGCCATTTTGTTCCTCCGAGGAAGACCCTTCTTGGCCTGGCTTCAGATGGAACGACAGCAAAATAACGACTCGCTCAAGAGTCATCCATCTACTTCATTACCGTAACCCAAGCCTACCGAGACCTAATCCTCTCTAAGCGCCCTGTTTACCCAACTAATCCGCCCAGCCCACCTGACCGTTCGATCAGGCGCGAGCCAATTTGTCCTCAGCCGCGCGGCCTCAAAGCAGATTTTATCGCAGCCTCTTGAACTGACGCAACGCGACTCCACTCGTAAATCACTTCGACGCCGCCTTCGAACTCACCGATTCTGGAACCAGATTTTGATCTGCCGCTCGGTGAGGTGCAGCTCCGTGGAGAGGACGGCCTTCCGCTCGGAGGAGATGAAGTTGTTCGTCAGGTACTCCTTCTCGAGTTCCAAGCGTTGGTACTCGTTGTACACGGCACGGTACTTCTCCGCCGTCCTTACGCGCACATCTGGAACGAGGAGGCTTAGAAGGGGTACGATGTAGAAGGAATCGATTTAGACAAGCCTCAGAATCAAAGGTTCTCTGATGTTTATAATGGAATCGCCCTCAAGTAGCTATGATAGAGTTTCCTCGAGGGGCGGGAGGTGGAGAAGACCGTTACAGTCCGGATTTAAGAAGTTTTTTCCCGCCCGTTAGAGAAAGATTGCTTGAGTGGGAAAGAAGCTCACTCAACCCAAGCTATAAAAGCCTCTCAAGGGACCGGAAGGGATCCTAGAGCAGCTGACAGGGTCAGGTGAGTCAGAGGCGCCATGTCATGCCCTCCGGCGGCCGATTCCTTGACGATCGCGGCGGCCCGTCAAAGGGATTGATAAGACGCGCATCGATCGATTCGCGAAGGAACTCACTGTTCGTCCCGGGGCCCGTGCGATAGGGCACCGTCTGCGTCGGCATTAATCCCTTCTTCTTCACCGTACTCATCTTCCAGTTGTCGCAGATGTTCAGATTCATCGCTCCGCCGTAGTACTCCGGAGGGTAGTACATGGGGGGAATCGTGGGGGTCTGCGGAGTCTGTGGAGAGGACTTTGCCGACGAAGAGGAGGTCTGGCTCGTGATCGACGTGGAGGGACAGGGGTCCGAGGGGTACGGTATCTGGAAGAGAGAAGAGTTGTGTTGGAGAGTCTCTTAAGTGGAAAGCTTGGGGGTTTAAGGAAAAAGGAGGAGGAAGGGGGTAGAGGAGACCGCAGACCTGTCTAGAGGGTCGAGACAGAGACAGACTTGTAAAGAGACAGAGACAGAGACAAACTGAGACTGGTGGGCTTCATGATCGGAGTCTCCTTCCCTGAAGAAGCTCCTTCCGAGCACCTACCTCCAGCCCCTCGCACTTGAACGGAAAGAGGGCCGGGTTGTAAACCTCGGACGTGCTCGTCGGCCCGTAGTTGTAGTAGTGCGTGAGGTTGTTCGTCCAGTCCTGCGGGGTCCAGTGTCCAGCCATGGCCGCCGCCATGGCTGCCTGGTCGTCGTAGGGGAACGCGCCCACCGGGTTCCCGCTACTCGACGCGGGTGGTCCGGACCCGGCGGTGCCCGGGTACATCGCGCCCCAGGGATTGTTCATTCTTCCCTGCAAAACGGTAAAATAATTATTTATCGTCTCTGGGCGACGCGCTGCCGCCGCCGCGAGCGTTCGCCTGCCTTCGGAGGCGCGCGCTCCTCCGGAGCCCCAGCTCCGCCCCTCCTTTGCGCCGGGCGGTGCGACGCCTCCATTGGCCGCCGGGTACCGTACCCGGCCGGGGCGACACCTCGTAAATATTGATGAATTTCGTGATTTTATTGTCGGCAAACGATTTATCTGAGCGAAGAAGGAGACGCCCCGGGCCCAGAGAGATTTTATGGCGACGCAGTGTTTACGCGCTAATTTACGGAGTTTGCGGTGGATCCAGCGCGTCTCCGCGGCCGGGTGGTAAAGGATGACTAAGTAGATGAAAAGGTCGAAATTGGTTTTATTGACAGCAAACACTTTTTGACTCTAAATCTCTACCGTAGTGAGGTTTAAAGATCGAACGGATTTATGGTCCGCGCTGATTCTTCATGATTTGGCTTACTTCTAAAGTTTTTTTTTCGGGTTTTAAGGGAGAAAGAAGGGCAAAAGACACGTAAACTTTGAAACGATGTTTTCCTATCCCTATCTTGGAAAAGCTAAACAGATCTCTGGAGTTGAAGGTTGCTACGGTCTTTTATCCCAAACCACGTTTTTCTATAGAGTCACGGTGTACTGTAAGTCCATATCCGTCGGTGAAATCGTGCTCATTAAGCTCAAATAATAAACCCAGCCCCGGGAAGGTGAAAGGGACAAGATTTCAATGGGTGGCCCCGAGAAGCAGGCCCTCCCTATCTTCAGCACCCTGAAGTGCCTGAAGTACTTGTAATCATGTCGGATCACTCGCATAAACCTGTAGCAACCGTCTCTGGTGGTAGTCCAGAAGAGCGAAGCGAAAACACGCGCGGAGGAGGGGAACGGAGCAGTAAACGGCAATAAACAGGCCGTTTCCGGGACCTCCGTTCTCACTCCCCGGCGCAGCTCTCTTCGCACCTTCAACCACGTTGCCTGCTCCGAAGTGTGAAGCGAGAAACTCTGAGCTATCTGGGCTTGTGATCTTGTGCCGGGTGATGCCGCGCGTTATTCTTTCCCATTCTAACACAATTCGGAGGTGTGAGCACGCGTTTTTTCCCACGTTTCAGGCGTGAATTTCTGAGATTTTCAGAAATCGCAAAGCCTTTGATGTCAGGACTCAAGATCTCTCAGTATTGATGTACTGGAATTTGTGTGCTGGAAAGATGTTAGCTTTAGCTTTCCTGGTCTTTTCTGTGCTTAGGGTCAAAAGGACTCTATTTCTATGCTTGTCCCTCGCTCTTGGTCCCTTTTAGGCGTAGTTCAGGTTCTTCAAAACCAGACTTTCAATCTCCCTCCGCTACACGTCCAGTGATCTAGCAGAAAAGCCGGCCAACGAGAGGACAGCCTCCTCGCGAACAGTAGCACTTCCTAAGGCCTCGGCCACGCAACCGCGCGCTTATCACCGGCTCCTTTCGGCGACGAACTCTCCCAACGAGGGTCACCGTTCAAATTAGGCAACACGGACGCGCTAGGGCTCTCCGAGGCGATAAGCGTTGGCCAAAAGCGATCCATCACCACCGTAACCAGCCGTGGCGGCCTCTTCAAACGGGCCGCCGCCGCGCGGTGATGCAAGCGGTGACCCAGAAGGGGCGACAAAAGGAAGGAAAGCAAACTTCGCGCGACGATACACGCGACGCAATATGGCCGATTAGCACGCGATTAACAGGTTCACTGAGGCGACGGATCCGCGTGTGCTCCAAGGAGCGGCCTGTGGATTGCGGCGCCTGGAACAAGGCCAGGAGGGTGAACAAGGTGAAAAGGGCGAGGGGTGAGGAAGAAGACGCATCGTAGTCGGCTCCCGCTACTTGGGGCCGAAGACGACGTTATCAGCTGGCCGAGACCGGCGGCGAAGGAGCGCCGAGCTACTGGAGGGGGCTTGAGCGGAGCGACGCAGAGGCTGGGAAGTGTGGCTGTGACGGTGGTGCTGAAGGGAGGAGGGTACGGTGGCGAGGAGGCTCGAAAGAGGCAGGGATGGATTGGACTAGGGCTTACGGGTCAGGAATTTTTGTGTTCGTAACGTGTAGCTCAAACTTTCGGTTGGGTTCGCTTAGGTGGTGCAAAATATTGAGTAACAATTGTAAGGAAGGGAGCTATAGATCCAATCCAAGAAGATGCAATATGAATATGAAGATCTATATAAAGTAAAGGACAAGATATGAATGCCCTCCGCATTCTTTAAAGGAAGGAAGGCTCCCTCTCCTGATAAACATAAAGTTCTTATTTTTTTACATTTTAGCTACACTTTACTAATTCCTGTCCTCAAAAACAGTGAGCCTTACGTATCACAAGACTCGATAAGGACGCTTGTTTTGTAGATTCACAAAACAAAGACCAGGATCCGAATCAAATTATAGGAAATAAAACCAAGTGGGTTGAATGTGGATCGGAAGGCAACCCTCCCAGAGGACACTCCTCGCATGCTACAGTGCGGGCAATGTCCACAGAGAGCTCCACCCAAGGCTCATGACTCTTCTGCCACTAAACAGGGTGACCGATCGTAAAGCAGCCTCGTCCTCGAGCAAATATTTGGAGGGGAAGAAGGTTTGCTTTATTGCTGGATTTACGAGTGCTGACTGAGTTTCCCGGTTTCCGGGGAATCCTCAGTTCCTTTCCTATCGGACGACACCTGGACCGGCCAATTAGAGACTTGCCGATCGCTTTCGGGGCGCCTATCTCCTTGTCGATCGCTCCTCTCACGAAGTGCCAAAACTGAATACGCAATGGAGATTTACGACGCCAAACGTCTGCTCCTTCACTGCTCACTCACATCGTTTGTTGAGTCGACCGATACCGTAACCCGAGTCTGTTCGCGCCCAACAGTATCCCTTTGGACAAACAGCGCGCAGCTGCGGAGGAGCTCGGTGCGAGAGAACACATTGCCGTGGGGCCATGAGAGTCCAGCATGTTCCCATGGTTGGTAACTTCCGGGTTCACACAATTTACGTAATTTGTAGCTGGATTGACGGCTCTCTATAACTAAACTTGAACAAAATCATTTTAGAGGCTTCATATTTTCGTGCACATTTCGACTGCACTGGGTCACAAATCGCACAAATTTCGGATTTATGGTCCGTCGAAAATTCTCTGTAGTGCAGAAAACTCTCCCATCCAGGACCAGAGCGACAGTACCCCTCTAGGCAAACAACGCTTCAAGCTGCAAGGAAGCTCGGCGCGAGAGGACAAATCACCATCGACCAGCAGTAGTCCAACGACGTCGGCTACTGCCACCGTTTTGCATTAATTTTAATGGCTTTTTTATCAGAAGATAACACGGGAGCTCAGCTCGTCGCCAAAGTCATAAAACAGTTTGATGACAGAGAAGCCGCTGGGCGCTCAACGAGAGAGCCGTGAAGATCGGCGAAACGTAGTTTGTATTATCGTCGTATAAGTTCTGAGTTCTGACAGTGATGTGAACCAATTTGGAGCTGATACCGTTTGACGTTGCGAGCGTAGTGGAAAAGTGGAAAAGTAAAAACACTCCAGATATAGCATACAGCTATATTTAACTGACAAATACAAACACAGAAGTATTCCCATTGAAAATTTTCCCCTTTGGAGGGAAATATTCCTCTGGAAGACGGAAAAGGGGTCAAGTGTTCACGGAAAGGTCAAACTAACTAGAAATATTTCACGGAAAACACCAATAACTGTTCGATAGTTCGCGGAAGATTAAAACTGACATGTGCTCCTATAGAAATACTTCTTCGAAAAGACGATTAACCGTTCTTTGTTACCGGAAAGTAAAAAAAAACTTTAAAAAGCATTAGAGGAAATAGGCATGTATACAAAGCAACCAACTCCCCTTATGTTGATGCTTGAGGGATGGGGAAAGCGCGACTAAGCTTACTTATACGGTGTGAGGGGAATCTGGAGGTAATCGAGATGCCTCACCGCTACTGTTCGGCCAACCACTCCATCGGATTCGATACAGAATTGACTTCCGTCAAGTTCAGGAACATCCCGCGTAGTTCAATCCTTATACATGAGGTCCGTTTATTTTTGGAGGCGAGAAGACATCGAATTTGATTGAAACTTCTTGAAAACGACTAAATGTTTCCAGATATGGCGGACCAACCCAACCGACGCTATGTACGAGCATTCAGGAATCCCTGTGGAGAAATGTGGGTCCCCTTAGGCTCGTACGGTGTTCAGATCGCTTTCCGCGAGGTCCCAATGATCTATGAGCAACCTCCCACAACGATCTTCTGTCGGATTGGTCCGACAGTCGTGGAAAGGTCCGACGCTATGATGAGCCTTTTGGAATCCCACGTAGAGGGGCTGGGTCTCGCAGCTGTAAGGATGAAAGCTGTGCGGGGAGATGACGGTAGGATCATTGGGCCAGCAGTTTCCGAGTCGCGATTCCAATTCCTACCTCAATCGAGAACTTGATGAGCTTCCTCAACTGAGGACTCTCGGCCTGAAGTCTTCGCAGACGAACGAGCGTTTGGAATCGTCTATCTGCTTTTATGAACTTGTGGCGCTCTTGCATGTTATATATTATCTTTCCGTGCGAGTCTCTCCTTCTTTCATCAGTTCTTTCATTTATTTTCAGAACCACACCATGGACCACTTACCGTACGATCTTGTGGAGGAGGTCGTGAATTACCTTCCTCGTAAGGACGTCGAAACTATAGCGAAGGTAGCTGCGACAAGCCGCAGCCTGAAGAACTGGAACATTGCGGCCGAATATCACTTGGAAAATCGCTTTCTTCTCGATGTCCATGCTAGCGTGCTGGATTTGGACCCCGATGACGAAGAAGTCCTCCCCTTCTCAGTTCTTTCCGTGAAGAAGCTGCTCCCCTATGACCGTTGGGAGGAATGGGACTTCACCGGATGGAGGTATGCATGGATCCGGAACATCACAATCGAGACCACGATCCATCACCGCCCCTTTGGAAGAGCGGACATGCAGAAGGTGCTCCGTGTGGCAGGTCTTCCTGTGGACCCAAGTGCTCGCGGTTTGCTCAAAGTCGAACACAACGTCGACTCCTCTGAAGACGACATCAGCGAGCCTGAATCCTACGACTCGTACGACCTTCTGAGAGTCGGAAATCAGGCAGTCGGCCTCTCCTGGGAGATGCTTCGCGTAACGCAGAAGGAGTTCGTCAACGTCCATCTGCAAGGTTCGTATGAAAGCGTCGAAGGCGACTTCTCAGATTTCGCCGCTAGCTGCATTGAAAAAGGAATGTTCCTGGAGAAGTTCAGCTGTATCGACACCTACGAGCCACTGGGGAAGATCTTTCGAGCTGCTGCACCGCTGTTCGGAACAAGAAGACGAACTCCGCTGAAACTCGAGCTTTCTCAGGCCTCTTTTGAGAGTGCTGACCTCGACTTCATCATCGAGCGCTGGTGGAACTCCAATGGCACTTGGGGACAGATCGAGATTATGTGGTGGTTGTGGGAGGACTCGGAGTTTGACGTTCGCCCTACCTACATGATCGGGAGTGAGCGTATACCGTTTGTGGAGACGCCAATCGGAGCTTATGTCGCTCATCCGACAAGACGTAGTACCCTCTCCATCGACATGGAGCATGTCCGCCTTGTGAGGTTCCAGCCCTGGGTAAGTTGCCTCCTTGCTTCTTTGTCTCACCACCTTCTTTAAGCATATCCCTGTAGACTTCCAGTGGATGGACTCTGTGATCGAGAAGTGGAAGAACGGGAACGGATTCTTCGTGTGCAGAGGCTCGAGGGACTTCGTCTTGGACTTCAAATCGCCGGAGGATTTCCTGAAGGTTGAAGAGAAGTACGGCCCTTGGGAGAAGAAAAAGGACTACTCTTCGATATTCATCGCCCATCCCTCGAAACTTCTTTCGCTGGAGTTGTCAAAGAACGAAGAGGGCGCTCGTGTACGCACGGGCCTTGGCATGAGTATTGAGGTTTGTGGCAAATCGAAGCCTTATTCTGTAAAGCTCTCGAATTCTAGCACCAGATCTATTCGCCACAGAAAATGGGGTCCCTTATATCCCGCTGGAAGAGGGGCAGTGGCGAAACTCTCATCAATGGACTGACGGCGATCGAGATTGGAGCTCATCCGTTGAAGGTACTGGAGGACGGAGGATTAGATGGGTGGAAGAACCATCCAGTCCTCAGCTACTCGCATCCACGGGCGAATGCTCGCTGCTTGGTCGCCCGCAAGAAGATCTCATCGCACTTCGACAAAGAGGGAGTCTTCCAGTATTTTTACCACGTGGAGCGCGTTTGGATCGCCCCTATTGATCCAGAGGTTTGTCCGAATCTTAGGCCTGTTCTAAGGTGTGCTTTCAGGACGTGAAGGACTGGAACCTGGAACTCCTGTTCGGACCGTTGCAACTCTAGGCGGCCACTTTGTTAACCACGTTTATGTTTTCTCACCACAGCATGTAAATATTTGTTTCCTCTTGACAAGTAGGAAGTTCCTTCAAAGACGACCTGTCTTCCAAGGCGTCCTCACGGTGGAGCATGTAACTTAGGGAAACGTGGATACTATGGAAGATAGAAGTGCTCCGAGTGATATCCATTATGGCTGTGGTATGCCAACTGCTTGGGCATGACCCCGTGATGCCCCTTGACGTGTCCTCGAACCAGAGGCTAGGCTTCACCTTCCTTTCGCCTTTCCCAATCGGTCCCAACAGAGCTGAATCATGGCAGAATCTCCACTCTGGAGGACCCTCCCTTGGGAACCTTTAACAGAGTGGCCGGGCACATCAACAGTTTTTAATTCGATTGTGCCGAGAGCGCCGAGGACGTCTCAAAGGCTCTGTCAGCGCCTCCACTTCGCCGTCTCCTCAAATCAGAGTTTATTCCCGCGGCGATACTTTACGACGTGCTAATGGCGTAATAAAATTGTCTTCTTCGCGTAATCCGAGCGATAGGCCGAGATTGGCACTCGGACCTTCTTGGACCCTTGGTAATTGAGGCCAAACGTCGCGCGCCTAATCGTTGCGAGACGGCCATGTCCTCGGGCCCCAATTACCAAATTGGCCATATGACACGTCGGGCGGAAAACAATTCGGCTCCTATGAATTCTTCGATGATTCGTGACGGATTACGGATTAATCGGCGGTGACACGAGGCTAGCCCCCTCGAGGCTCCCGCCACGACAGCCTGTAGGCGACGAGTAATCCAATTGGAATAATTTAATAGCGGCGGCGCCCGGATATCACCGCCGCCAACTGGTCGGCCAGTTGCCGGCGCCGGTGATGTAACAATGGGGTGGAAGCCACGCAGGTAATTGCCCGGGCCCGATTTGGGGCGCCGAGGGAGTGGCGGACCCCCGGAGAGACTTCTTGTCATCGTAATCGAAGGCGAAGTGAGGAAAACGTGTGATTTATGAGGAGGCGAATCGAACGCGAAGAGACTCTTTGTCGGCGGAAGGCCCAAACACGCGGAGTTAAAGAGGCACTGGAGACCCGGAAGGGGCACGAGGCACGATCTGTGTGGGACCGAGTGGAAGGAGACTCGTACAACGGGAGGTACGGTAGGGATGGGGACGAAATTGTGGCTAATCGAATGGACGGATTCAGGAAGAAGGTTTCACCTCTCGAAGAAGGTTTAGAGGGCCATAGACATGCTTACGGTGTCCGATTACCCCGTCTGGACGTCTAATCAGACGTCTGTGATCTAGATTGACCCCTAAGATGAGGCAAACAAGCTCCTTCTCCGATTCCTTTGGTTCCACTTCATTTAATGCCCTCGTTCGTGCGGAAAATCTGTTGAATCAGTGCT
Organism: Steinernema khuongi; assembly: GCA_016648015.1. NCBI lineage: Eukaryota > Metazoa > Nematoda > Chromadorea > Rhabditida > Steinernematidae > Steinernema > Steinernema khuongi. Next base: position 5,977 of record JADLIF010001817.1, on the reverse strand, counting down.
AAACAAGATTTAGTCGAGGAGCACGAAGCAAATGAACCTGCTGGTGTGGATGAACGTGGAATGTAGCCAAGGACGTCAAGGAAGACATAAACCTCTGAAAAAGATCTTTTTGGACATTGGGCTGGTTTTACATCTCTTGATTCCCTCTTTTAGTCATCGGATTTCCCCTTCGGAAGCTCTGTTTTGAGGTCCATTTACTGAAATCTCAATTCATTCTACAACAAAGAAGCCAGCTTCTTTCAGTCAAGGTGTAATTGCCGATGCTTGTAACACATATTCTAATCCTTTACCCAGAAGTCGGTATGAGTAAAAGTTTTCAAGAACTACGTGATCCGGGACTATAAGACGAGTGCAGTGGAGAAAAATGAGCCCCCAGGTGGCATCCAAACAGCACTTCCCAGCAGCAGTGACTCCGCTCGAAATCAGAGCAGAAATCTCGCCAGAAGATTACCTCATTTCCACAGTCGCCAATCGGAGATCGTCATCGGGACAGCCAAGTGCTATTAGACTGTCATAAAGCGCGCGGAGAGCACCTTCTGGAAGCATGTAACATGGGTCCTAATCGGGGCGTCGATCGCTCGGCGTTCCCCTTCCAGTCCCTCCCGCGTGTTTGTCTTCTTAATTACCCAATTCGTCTTCGATTAATTACTGGCGCGCAATCAGTACAACTCCCGGTCGCCAGGGGTCCGGCGCTAATTGATCGATCACCAGAGCCCCGTCACCGCTTCTGCGCCTTCTCGAAGTCCGGCTGTCACAACACATCTCCCCGCACCTTCACTCATTAATCTCCTTCTGCAGACGCGTCCGTCGGCGAGGCGCCCCGCCGATCACCGAGTTGCGTGACTGTGACGTTATCTGCGCGCCGATCTCGCGCACCCTTCACCCGCCAATCCTATGAAGGCCATCGCTGCGCCCTCCGGTACCCCTCAGGCGCACAGGTAAACAGCGGCGGCCGCGTCCCGCCTCGGGGCGGGGCGGCGGAGAGGAAACCGCGCGGGAAATGATTGATGGCCGCCTCGAGGCGAAGCCGCGACTCCTCGAGAGCAGTTCGTCGTCGAAGGGCCGCTGCCAGCCCCGTCATCCACAGGAAATGCTGGGCCAGAATCCGACGACCGTATACCAGATCAATCGATACTTCCAGGACAAGGTGCAGGCGCGCAAGGCCCATGTCCACAAGACCATCTACGCGGTCACCAAGGTCGTGCAGGACGTCCTCCGGGAGGTCGAGAGTCAAGAACCTCGGTTCATCTCCACTCTCATCGAGAACAACGGACGCTACGAGGGGGTAAGTCGTTTTAGCGTTTGGAGAAGATGTAGAGTTTAAAACCCACCTCATGATCTCATACCACCTCTTTTCTCCCCTCTCGTTCTTCGTCTTCATATGTGTCTCTTGTGAACTTAGAAAGCCACAAAAGAGAGAGAGAAAGATAATAGGGCCAGAAAACGTCCGGATTTACGGATTTCCATGCTCCACTACTCCGCGCCGAACACCCTCAAGGGCACGGTGAATCAATTCGCAGTGAATCCCAAAAACTAGTAAAAACCAGTGCGACGATTTGTGCGTCCACTAAAGTCGACTCTAATCCGCGTTCGCAGAAGGAAACTTCTGAGACGTCTCCGTCGTCCTCTGCCCGAACGGAGATCGATGAACTGCTCGTGCAGAAAATTGCACGCAGATTCCGGAAAACCTTTGGAGGACGTGTGATCGGAGCATTGAGCGTGGGAGAGTTATTTGGATTTTGAACTCTGCGAACCTTTCCAAGTCCCGAGAAAAACGACACTTTAAATGTTATCGCTTTATTTACTGTACACCTCGTTAGAACTTGCCACTGTTGCATGCCTGACTTTACCAGGATCCATATTTGCTACATCCTTTAATGGATGTAGCCAGTAAATATGTATGGATTAGCAATGAAGCCAATACAGAGTAGAAAAGTACAGAGATTTATAAGACTCAGAAGCTTTTCAAACTGCCCGAATATACTAGTTTGCGTCAACTTCCAACCTTGTCACATGATGACCAATTTAGAAAATTTATCCCGTATCCCCTGTACCAACTAATTAAGAACGTTTTTTTAGCTGATTGTCCACTCGGCGAATGAGTATGAAGTAGTGCTCTACTTGAACCAGATGGGTGTATTCAACTTCGTCGACGACGGCTCCATCCAAGGCTGCGCCGTGCTGAAGCTGTCCGACGGCCGGAAACGGTCCATGTCACTCTGGGTGGAGTTCATTACCGCGAGTGGATACCTGAGCGCACGTAAGATCCGCAGCCGATTCCAAACACTCGTGGGCCAAGCGGTGGAGAAGTCTCAGTTCCGAGATGTGTGCAAGCTGCTGACGGACTCGTCGGACGTGCGTCTCCAGATCCACGACAAGTACGTGGTGCAGATCACATGCGCCTTCCGTTGCAACGGGATATGGCCACGTTCGGCCAGCCAGTGGCCTTCGAGCAGCGTGCCCTGGCCGAACCCCAGCGTCGCCAACGAGGTCAAGAACGAGGGCTTCGACCTTTTCTCCAAGGAGACCCCCGTAGCGCAGACCAAGAGCCAGAGCCAACAGGGCTCCGCCGCCTCCTCGTCCATGGAGGGCGACGCGTGGGCCATGAGTCTCACCCAAGCAGAGAACATCCTGCTCAGGCATACGAATCGTCGAAAGACGTTTTCTATCCTGAAGTGCCTCCGTGACACGCACCTCGACTTCCCGCAGTCGCCCATCTCCAACTACATCATGAAGACGCTTCTGTTGTTCGAGTGCGAGAAGCACTTCAACGACTTCGAGTGGGACGAAATGTGCATCTCGGACCGCGTTATAGGTACGTTCTTGGACCGTGGGAATTCCGGGACACATCGCGACCATTCCCACGAAGTGCTAGATGCAAGGAATCCCACGCAACCAGTAGGGGTCGCACGAAAAGGGGATGTGCGAAACTGACATGTGCTAGCGAGAGGTTGAAATCGCAAATTTCAAAGGAGTTGATCGGAAATATTTCTCCGAAAGGATGGATAACCGCCATTTTTGAGTGGAATGTTGAGACTGAAAACGATATCGACTCGCTTTTTGAAGGTTTGGGTTGTTCTTGCACCTGTGGTGAGGGGATTTTCTGAAAACTACCATGAAATTCAAGGTACAAGGCAAAGGCCATCATTTACTTCTTTCTCACAAGAAATGAACCAAATGTGCTTAACTGATGAGACGTCTTTCAGGAGTACTCCTACAGCTTGTGAATTGTCTTCAATGCCGAAAGTGTCCACACTACTTCCTTCCGCAGCTGGATCTGCTTCGAGGCGTCCAGTCACACGTTCTGGACCACTCTGCGAAGTTGGCGTGGAGCCTAGTTCGTCAGCTGATTCTAAATGCACGAGCCCTCGAAACGTTGTGATCCTCCGTTGTTCCCTTAATTTATGATCTTCGACGATTCTTCCGCTGTTGTGCACGATGTTCTCTCCGGGTATCCGTTCTCTCCGCCCAGTGCCTGCAAGCGCAGAAAAGGAATAAAAGGACCTTCCGGACAGGTGTTCTTTTCTCAACAACCTCCAATTTGCGGCGATCGCGTGCCGCGCGCTACAATCGTCTCGAGGAGGAACAAATCGGTGCTTCCACTCCACCGACGATTAATCATCGGAGGATTAGCCGATCGCTGAAGAGTGCCGTCGCCGGGTGGCACTGAGAAAAAAAGGAACCTAAGAAAACTCGGCACCGGTCAGTAAGCTAGGAGAAGATATGCGAACTACGTAATCGTGATGATAGTTTGTTTCTGTGATTGTATTAAACAAAAAAAAAAGATAATAGCGCCCAAGGCTAGGTCTACAATGTAAAATGAAGCATCATGCGGAAGCGCTGCGCCATAGGTCCGTATTTCGAATTTCTGTCTTTGGTGAAATTAGCGGTTCGGCGTGCGATCGTCTGTTGGTGTTGACGAGCTACGGTCATCTGTCATTGTGCGGTGCACGAACACGATATCGAGATGCAGTGTGAGATAATCAAAGCGACACAAGATGTTCATCTGCTCCATAAGAGATGCTGATATCACATGCTTAGAGATTAACTTGTCGCGTAATACTGTATATAGTCAATGAGAGTGATTAAAGGGGTCAGGCCCATGCAGCTGGAACCGGAAAAAGATTTCCAAACGATCCCTTCTCGCCAACGACATTATTTCCATTTAGTTTCATCCTGCTGGTAACACGTAGGCGTATCGCCATAGAAATGTCTCTACAAAGTTTTACCTTTTCAGATAAAGCATAGAGGGTTATACTTGTTCTTAGGAAATATTTCTCGTCGTTTTTAACCTTTCAACCTTAAAGGGCAGGCCATACTCTGCTGCCCGCTCTTAAAAATGATGAACTTTTTTTTCCTTCCGGAGGTTTTGATCGGACAAATAGGATTGATTATTTGGCCCCTTCCAGTAATTAATTAGCTGAGCATCAGGAATGGCAGAAAGCCTAAGCCGGGCGTAGAAGTTACTCTGGTCGCAATGCAGCGACAGGCCTAAGCCTTCAGAAGCCGAGGCGCGCTTCTTTTATAGCAAAACATCAGGAACGTCGCCAGGCCTAATCCGGGCGCCAGTCCGAAGCCGCTTATAACACGGTATAACATGCTACTTCAAAACGTCCGGGTCTATTTCGTTCCTTCTTGGCCTCCCGGATTCCAGACGTCAGTTGAACGAACTTTCAAAAATCCGAAAAATATTAATCTCGGCGGACTGTCGTCCCGAACGGATTACCCTGGGGCAAATCGCGTTTACAAACCTGGCGTCACCTGTCCCACCGAAATTCTTATCAAAGGCCGTAGAGCTTATCGAAATTGGTGCTCGGGTGTTGTGGATTCGCGCGTTTTCTTGTTTCTTGACTGACAGCCCTTGTGCTCTGTATCTTGCATTGCTTTCGGTAATGCATCAAATGTGCGAACTTTGCGCGCTATGTATGCTTTGCTAATTTTTTATCATATATATTCATTTCTGGGCCCATAGCGCTAGCCATATTCCCGCACAGTAGACATATACCTGAGTGTTTATTGCGACTACAATTAATCCCCGGATCTTCCAATCACATAAACAGCTTCAGAGATGTCTGCGAAAGAGGAAGTGATTTCTGGCGGCCTTAAGCTTAAGAAGGGATCGATAACAAAAAAGAAGAAGAAGGATAAACTGGACGTTCGTCAGATCGATATCACTATCAAAAAGGACAGTGGAGTTCGGAAAACTCCGGCCCAGCTAGCGTTCGAGAAAAGACAGCGTGAGACAGCCGTAAGTTCGAGCATTGCATGGCCTCTGATCATCTTTCTCCACTTTAGGTTGAACGTTTGTCGAAAAAGGCGGAAGTTAGTCACCGCGAGAAGGTTGAACAGTTCAACAAGCAAATGGAAGAGATGACCGAATTCAACGATATTCCCAAAGTTTCCTGGACTAAGTGAGCTGTATATATTGTGTCTTGTGCGTCTTGGTTCCTTCCATTCATATAAAGTATTAACGGTGCTTCGCGCGCAGATTGCGCGGTGCTGCAAGGATCTAAGACAGGTGGGGTAGGGCAAATTCGCGGAGGTGCAAATAGGTTCGCGGAGTGAATGTCGGTCCGAATCTATTACGCACACCCCCCACCCGACAACCCGATCCAGAAAGCTTCGCTTTTGCCTGATTCTAAGAATTCGCGGACCTTAAAACGTACGGGAGTGAGACGGATTTCCGGGAGTGCAAAGAGGTTCGTGGGACACGAAGGTAGATCCGAAGCCGCTGAGAAGTGTACGGAGGATGCATGCATAACCCCCGCTTTCCGACTTTAAACTACTCCTAAGTATCGCAGGAAACAAAACTGAGTTGCTAAGATGCGTAATGTCCCAGGCTTCAACTGCTATAGTCGAATGCCATTTTAACTTCACCTCAATCATCGCATTTCACTGGTCCCGACGCGAAAATATAGCGGAGCCTAGTGGCGCCCGGAAAAACTGCAGAATTCTCGGCGAGCTTTTGTCGCTTCTG